>VDFB02271358.1:1283591817-1283791439 GCA_007258455.2 Sequoia sempervirens | reverse complement strand
TTTGACGACTAGAGTTCATGGAAATACTAGCAAATGAACTATAAACTCTACCCAAGATTTAATCAAAAACTAGGCCCATCATCCCCCCAGCTTAATGTCTTGCTAGTCCTCTAGCAGTGGAATGGTTGTTCTTTTGTTTGCTTAAGGCTCTAAATTTTACAACTATAAGTTTTCCAACATATGTTGCTACAGTACGTGAGTCTGGATCCCAATAAAATCCTCCCAACCTATCAATTTTTTTCCACCTTGGCCTTTCTATATTAGCAGCATGCCAGTAGAATCTTTAGTTTTGTATAGGATACATAAGAATGGGTGGAGGGAAGGTTAGGGGAAGCCAAAATATCCCCTTTTCTCTACCAAGCTAGATGTACCTACCAATTTTCTTCAATGCTACAACATAGTTATGAATATAATGGGGCTTGACATGTTTCAACTCATCTATTAAATTATTCCATCATTGTGCTAGATATTTTCTTATGAGCTCCTATTTTGTTATTGTTTTAACCTCATACTCAATATAGATAACTTCAATCCAGGGAATGATTCTATTACCATATCTTGGTTTGAGGAGCATCCTAAGCCATTCTCTATGGATATCATTTGGGTTACTTGATTCAGCCATAATGGATAAGGGGATATTGGATTCCATTCTTCTATAAGCACTATTTTGATCACCCCAATTAATTTCATTTTATACCAAGGACACAAATTCTCTTAGTTGAATATCCCAAACATACAACAATAGGTTCCAATCATGATCTTGTGTGATAGCATAATTGTGCAAATAAAGTTCACATAAAAAAATTTCCTCTTAGGGGAAGTAATTCTGTAGGCATTGAAGAATTCAACAGGAGTTTCAATGGAGGGATTTAACTCTGAAAGAAATTTTGATAATCTGAAAGAGAGATGTTTCTCTTTCGAGTGAAGGGAATAAACCCTTGTAGTAGCTTTCCATTCAAGAATTTTTGGCACTAGGGTCACAATGTTATCTACTTTCTTCTTTAAAGTATCAATCTCCTCATTTTTCTCCTCAATAATCTCATCACTCTCTTGGATTTCCTTTTGTTGTGCATGTTTTGCACACACGCCCCACCGTAGGTAGGGACCCCCTTTTTTTTCTCTCCCGACAGGCTACTTTGCTCCTGTCTTGTTTTGCGTGCCTCATTTCAAAGCCCAAATTGGTCATGTGCCTTCAAACGATCAAATCCCCTACCCAAATTCACCTACTTGGGGTATTCAAATCTATGGAGAAATAAAGTCCCCCATCCCCTTTCTACCTTTTGTCTTGCTTTGGTTGTTTTAGAAACATCCGTGGACCCTTGTCAGTCCAGTTTCTACATTTTTGGCTTTGGGGACAACTTTTTGGTGGATTTGGGATGCATTTGGGATGTTTCGATGAACTACCAAGGTTTCGTTAACATTTGGTTAAGTTTCGGTGGTTTCGGAGCTTCGTCTCCCTTTTGCTGTTTGGAACATCCGTCGGCCTAGGGCGACCTGGCCTCCAAAGCCCGGCCCCTCCATGGCCATTTCCGGGCTTCCACCTCTCCGTGGCCATTTGCGGACATCTGCCTCTCCGTCGCTGTTTTGGAACTTCCAGCGGCCGCCTCCTTCCCTGCCTCCGGAGCTCGGCCCCTCCGTGGCCGTTTACGGGGTTTCACCTCTCTGTCGCCGTTTTGGAACTTCCGGCGGCTGCCTCCCTTCTGGCCTCTGGAGCCCGGCCCCTCCATGGCCATTTCTAAGGTTTCGCCTCTCCGTCGCCCTTTTGGAACTTCTAATGGCCACCTCCTTCCCGGCCTCTGGAGCCCAACCCCTCTGTGGCCGTTTCCGGGGTTTTGCCTCTCCGTGGCAATTTTGGAACTTCTGGCGGCCACCTCCCTTCCGACCTCCGGAACCCTGGTCCTCCATGGCCATTTCTGGGAGTCTGTCCTTCTTTGGCTGTTTTGAACATCCGGGAGCCTGCCTCCTTCCCGGCTGTTTTGAACATCTGGGAGCTCGCCTTCTTCCCAGCTATTTTGAACATCCAGGAGACTGCCTCCTTCCTAGCTATTTTGAACATCTAGGAGCTCGCCTTCTTCCTGGTTGTTTTGAACATCCGGGACACTACCTCTTTCTCGGTTGTTTTGAACATCCGGGAGCCTGCCTCCTTCCTGGCTGTTTTGAACATCCGGGAGCTCGCCTTCTTCCTGGCTGTTTTGAATATTCAGGAGCCCGCCTTCTTCCTGGCTGTTTTGGCTTCCGTCCATTTTCTTCCTTCTGGCTTTGTTCCACTGTCTTTCCGCCCTATGGCGCTCACACCCTTGAAACACACATTAATGTTTATGGTCCAAATGAGCTCCAAATATGAATATCAAGATCTTTTGATGATGCATGGATAAATCTAACAGGGAATTTGTAGGTTTGACTGACATTTTCCTTAACTCATGTATAAATGCACTTACGACACTTCATGTTTGCAGGAGTCAAGAAGCCTTCCGTAGGTCTATCGAAGAGGCCCATTGAGGGAGTTGTCCTACCTTTTTCTAGATGGTGATGATTTCTAAGGAGATTTCCACCCAAAGCAAGGGCCACCAATCCATTGATACCAGTTGTCAATGAGCTCGTTTGATCCAAGGAAGACCGCTGCAAACACATCAAGCAAAAGGAAGCTTTTAGGCAGTTTCAGCTACAGTAAAAGGGCAATCAGCTAAATGACAAAATTGCTATAGTGACTATCACTAGATGACAAAACAGGGAAAAGACAAGGAATGTATTTTAAATTGCTAGATAATGAGGGGTAGGTGAATCCCTAATGTAATTAAATCTGATCCACTCATTGTAATTGAATCCTAGCCATTCATTTGGGCTTTGGAAAACTATAAATAGGGGCTTGCCCCTCATTTGTAAGGGTTGGAGAGCTGTTGTAAAAAGCATTTGCAGTAATAGAAGACAACATTGCATGATTTATGAATGTTTTCTTTGATTTTGCTTATCTTGCATGCATAGTTTTTCCTTCCATGTTAGTTTTAGTGTTAGTTTCTTGAATAGGAGTGGTGATGGTGTTTGTTGTTTCAGTATTTGATGGATTTCTAGCTCATGCTTTTTGTGGTTCATTGATGATGAGTCACTTTGCAAAGCTAGTATGAGCTCATTACTTCATTGCTGCAACTTAGTTCAATTACATGTGCATGATGTGCATATGCAATTTAAAAATCTGTAGTCCTTAGAAGATTTTACTGGTTTTGTGCAACTGTAGGTTTCTCTTGGCCAAGCAAAACCCAGTTTAGGAAGCCTGTCTACTTTAGCAGCCAGCATTGTTACTGTTCATTCATAGCTTAGGATTAGAATAGCTTTCTTAACCCTTCTCCTTTTGCTGTTTCTTTTAATCCTTAGTTAGAGTAAGACCCAAAGCATAACCATGAAGCTAAATCAGATGAACTTGATGAGTTTCAGCTTGCTATTTTGAGTGGACAGCCACTATTCGTTCACTTTCAGCACTTTGAAACTGCATTTGCAAACCAAACTTCCATGCTTGGTAACTCATCCGTAAGTCCGCCTTGTGATTCTAGCAAATCACATCAAACTACTGAGGTATCTAAGCACTATCATGACCTGACATCTGAGAGACCTTGGGATAGTGTTCTGTAATTTGATTGTGGAAGATTGTCTTTCAAGAGAGGTAGTGCACCTATGCACTACCTATGTTGAAAAATGCATAAAAAACACATTAATAGAACTGGCGCTAGAAGGAGGGCTTGACATGTTGAGGCTACGAAGTTGAAAGTTGGAAGTTGAGAAAGGAACATTTAGGAGGAAATCTAAGATAGGAGATCTCTTTAATTCAAAATTAGAAAATTTTGAAGGCAAATAAGAGCTGAGTCGAAATGGAGCAGCATTTGCAAATCAACATCACTCAGCTGCATGCAAATTTGAGCAAGGGACTAAAGAAGCCATTGGAGCAATTTGCGTTGGCGGATAGATGTCAGATCCATTGCACTTGTAGGCATAGTGAATTGGGATGTCTAACATTCTTGGATAGAATTGAGAAGGTCTTGCAGGGAGAAATTCCCTTTTGGGAAATATTCCAGCCCTTGGCCCCCATAGACCCGGAGGAAGAATTGACAACCATGGCAGCCAAGGCATTCAAGGAGCTGATCAAAAGATGTTTGGGCAGCAAAGATGGGCCAAAATTGGAGGAAATATTAATGTCTTGTTGGTGCAGATTTCACAATGCACCCCACTCCGAATTCACTTGCTTGTCATGGACAAAAATCATCGCTCAAGCTAGGGATCATGCGAACAAGTTGGAGCAGCCATCTCCTAGTAAAGGGGACTCATGCCATGAGGTGGGAAAGCTGTCAGCATCTGGAGGACAGCACATTGAAGATGAACCAAGAAACTCGATACAAGTTGATGTTGGAGCAGCATACATCAAAATTGAAAATCAGGAGGAAGAGACAGATTTCACTAGGATAGCAAAGTGCCTTGGTGAAAATCTGATTGAAATTAATTTAGAAGGCCTTTCCTCCACCAATCAAGAGCAGTCCTCCACTCTAGAAGAAGAGCAATTGGTAGGTGATAATGAATCAAATGAGTTTGCAGTAGTTTGTGCTGGGGCAGCAAATAAAAATGTTGAAAATCAAGAAGAAGAGGAGGCTAAAAGCCTTGGGGTAGCAGAAGGAGATGGTAAAAGCATAAGCAAAATTAGGTCGAAAGACCTCTCCATCTATAATGACAGTTATCAAGAAGCTAAAAATGCAGATTTGGAGTGGGAGCAACCACTCACTACGGATGTCTACCATCATAATTCTTTTTCAAGTGATGATGAAGACTCAATAGTGGAAAGATATGACCAACTCGTCTCCAGGTTTGCAAAGGATTGGTCAGAGCTAAAATACTAAGTGGATTTAGAGATATTGCTGCTCCCAGATTGGTACTGACTCCATGATTCATCACATTCAGAGCTCACATGCGAACTAGGCCAAGAAGCCATCAAATAGGTCAAAGAACAAGCAAGGCAGCCAAGTGCCCAACCTCCTCTACTTGCTACCCATATCGAAGAAGAAGACCAAGAGCCTGAACCGAGTGATGGATCATATGAAGGCAGACCTCAAGAGGATGTTGGGGCAGCAATAGAAGGACAACAATACAGTCTCGGACTACCGAGCGATGAAGTAGATCAAGTGGGAATGTTGTCCACCAGTCATAAATAAGTTCTTCCTCTTGAAGAGCGGTTATATGCCATGGATAGTGGGCATTTTAGTGAGTCTTTGGAGGGAAATTGTGTAGTAGACTTTGGTCCCCTTGATGAGGTTCCATCAATTGATGATTTCTTTCTATTGGGAGCCGCACTACAGAGATATGCTTATGTCGAGGAAGAGCACATCCCAGAAGATGGTAGCGATAAATACATACTCCTTGAGCCCTTAAACAATAATGCACTAGAGTTTCCAAATTGGGAGAGGAGCTCCTTCTCCATTTACAGTGATAGTGACCAAGAGGAAACAAGTGGATGCCATGAGGAGATACATGAAAAACAAAAGGAAGAAGATAAAGGTGGAGGTGTTTCGATGGCTGCCAGCAAATACGATGAGCTTGGTCAACTGTGGGTTGCAACTGAGGGTCCTTCCACCTCAATCCTTGTAGATTTTCCTTCACAACCAGAGAGCTGCAATGAGATAGATTCATGCATGTCATCATCCCAAGACATTGGACATCACAAAAATCAAGTTAACACATGGGAAAGGAGAAGGGACAACACGCTGCCCCTTGAAGACAACAATGAAGAAGAGGTTTTATCAATGAAAACCCAGGCAGATGAGGTGTTCCTCCTTCAAGAACAACCAATTGGGACTGTGGATCTTACTCACAACTTGGAAGAGCTGTTTGTTGCCCCATCCTCCCAGCCTTATGCAAGCTTAAGGTCCATAGTGTTGCACCCTCCATCGCGCCTGCCTAAGGCTGCCAATGCAATGATCAAGGATGTTATGCTCGCTCTCGACTATCCAACGCTGCCACCTTCATGTGACGACATCCAGGTTTTTTCCTTCCTTGCCCCTATTATTTCTCATAATTGCACTTATTATTTTGATTATGGGAATGAGGGAAAACAAACATGTTTATGGATTAACCATGGGTTCAACGAGCCTCCTCAATTGCTGATTTTTCATGATGACATGGTTGAACTTGAGTGCTGCAACATTGAATTTCTTTTTTCAGAATATAAAAACAAATTTGCATGGTTAAGAACAACAATGATTTCTTGTTTACTTGTGCATGCATTACGAAATCCAATGAATGTTAATGTTGGTTTGTTATGCTTGAACATAGTGCTTTGTAAATATCTTTGTACATAGCTCATTTTTGAGTAGTATAGGTTTCTTGTGAACACCCTGCTTTCCCGCTTTCCTTAGGTTAGTTGGTTTGATGTTGGTTGGTTGCTTTGTGGGTTGTTTTCCTTTCATTTTCTTTCACTTTGTTGCTACTTTGCTCAGGGTCCCTCTGCTTTTAGCTGGGCACATCTGTGCGCACAACAACCATACTTATCGCCTGGGGTTGTTCTACGTATTTCTTTGTCAAACTCTAATCAAGTCTTTAGAGTGGATGGTGAAGGTCTTCTGTTAGTGTCAAGTGATCTGGGTGTTTAATTCAAAGAGGATAAGTTGTTGGTTTAGTCTGACTTTGAGGTATTCTGAAATCTTATAGCTCTTACACATCTTAAGAATTTGACGGTCACTATAGGGCCTTTTGTGAAGTCTAGTTAAGTGAAAAATCTAAAATTCTGCTCCAGCGCCACATTCTTAGCCCTGAGCGTGAGCTTCAATGCTTGCAGGTTGAAATAAAAGAGCTAAAAAGAGAAAAGAAAGAAATAAAAAAAACATTGAAAATAAAAAGAAAGAGAAAATTCAACTTTTTAGGAGTATTCAAACAACTCTACCGGGGCTATAGACGCCCGGCCGGCAATAGAGCAATGTTCGGGAGAATCACAACGATAACCTCGTCGGGGCTATGGATGCCTGACTGGCAGCGAGGCAATGTCCCAGATGCTTTTGGAGTTAGAATAAACTACGTAGCTTAACTTGACGGAGCTTGGGTTCTTGTAGCAACTGAAGAATGGGAATTAATGCAATTGCACACACTTGGATTTTCAGTATATTAAAGGTTGGGTTGGCTAATGGTTTTGATACTTTGGTTGGGCATCTGGTTTGTTTGCCCTAGCATGAAGGTCGGAACCAGAGATTCTGGGTTCGTGATTCTAGTTTGTCATCAAAATGCTCTTGAGCATTTCCCCAGCGAGTCACCATTTGTTGTGCATGTCTTGCACACACACCCCGCCATAGGTAGGGACCCCCTTTTTTTTCTCTCTTGACAGGCTACTTTGCTCCTGTCTTGTTTTGTATGCCCCATTTCAAAGCCCAAATTGGTCATGTGCCTTCAAATGATCAAATCCCCTACCCAAATTCACCTACTTGGGGTATTCAAATCTATGGACAAATAAAGTCCCCCATCCTGTTTCTGCCTTTTATCTTGCTTTGGTTGTTTCAGAAACGTTTTTGGACCCCTGTCGGTCTAGTTTCTACATTTTTGGCTTTGGGGACAACTTTTTGGTCGATTTGGGATGCGTTTGGGATGTTTCAATGAATTGCCAAGGTTTCGTTAACATTTGGTTAAGTTTCGGTGGTTTCGGAGCTTCGTCCCCCTTTTGCTGTTTGGAATATCCGTCGGCCTAGGGCGACCTGGCCTCTAGAGCCCGGCCCCTCCGTGGCCGTTTCTGGTCTTCTGCCTCTCCGTGGCCGTTTCTGGGCTTCTGCCTCTCCGTGGCCGTTTCTGGACTTCCGCCTCTCCGTCATCATTTTGCAACTTCCGGCAGCTGCCTCCTTCCCGGCCTCCGAAGCCCGGCCCCTCCGTGGTAGTTTCCAAGGTTCCGCCTCTCCACCGCCGTTTTGGAACTTCCGGCGACTGCGTCCCTTCCAGCCTCCAGAGCCCAGCCCCTCTGTGGTCGTTTCTGAGGTTTCGCCTCTCCGTCACCGTTTTGGAACTTCTGATGGCCACCTCCTTCCCAGCCTCCGGAGCCCGACCCCATCGTGGCTGTTTTTGTGGTTCTGCCTCTCCGTAGCCATTTAGGAACTTTCCGCGGCCATCTCCCTTCCGGCCTCCGGAACCCTGGTCCTCCGTGGCCATTTCCAGGAGTCTGTCCCTCCTTGGCTATTTTGAACATCTGGGAGCCTGCCTCCTTCTTAGCTGTTTTGAACATCTGGGAGCTCGCCTTCTTCCTGGCTATTTTGAACATCCGGGAGTCTGCCTCCTTCCTAGTTGTTTTGAACATCTAGGAGCTCGCCTTCTTCCTAGCTATTTCGAACATCTAGGAGCCTGCCTCCTTCCCGGCTATTTTGAATATCCAAGAGCTTGCCTCCTTCCTGGCTGTTTTGAACATCCGGGAGCTCGCCTTCTTCCCGGCTGTTTTGAACATATAGGAGCCCGCCTTCTTCCTGACTATTTTTGCTTCTGTCCATTTTCTTCCTTCTGGTTTTGTTCCACCGTCTTTCTGCCCTCTAGCACTCACACCCTTGAAACACACATTAATGTTTATGGTCCAACTGAGCTCCAAATATGAATATCAAGATCTTTTGATGATGCATGGATAAATCTAACAGGGAATTTGTAGGTTTGATTGACATTTTTCTTAACTCATGTATAAATGCACTTATGACACTTCATGTTTGCAGGAGTCAAGAAGCCTTCCGTAGGTCTATCGAAGAGGCCCATTGAGGGAGTTGTCCTACCTTTTTCCAGATGGTGATGATTTCTAAGGAGCTTTCCACCCAAAGCAAGGGCCACCAATCCATTGATGTCAGTTGTCGATGAGCTCGTTTGATCCAAGGAAGACCGCTGCAAGTACATCAAGCAAAAGGAAGCTTTTAGGTAGTTTCAGCTACAGTAAAAGGGCAATCAGCTAAATGAAAAAATTGCTATAGTGACTATCACTAGATGACAAAACAGGGAAAAGACAAGGAATATATTTTAAATTGCTAGATAATGAGGGGTAGGTGAAACCCTAATGTAATTGAATCTTATCCACTCATTGTAATTGAATCCTAGCCATTCATTTGGGCTTTGGAAAAACTATAAATAGGGGCTTGCCCCTCATTTGTAAGGGTTGGAGAGCTGTTGTAAAAAGCATTTGCAGCAATAGAAGACAACATTGCATGATTTATGGATGTTTTCTTTGATTTTGCTTATCTTGCATGCATAGTTTTTCCTTCCATGTTAGTTTTAGTGTTAGTTTCTTGAATGAGAGTGGTGATGGTGTTTCTTGTTTCAGTATTTGATGGATTTCTAGCTCATGCTTTTTGTGGTTCATTGATGATGAGTCACTTTGCAAAGCTAGTATGAGCTCATTACTTCATTGCTGCAACTTAGTTCAATTACATGTGCATGATGTGCATGTGCAATTTGAAAATCTGCAGTCCTTAGAAGATTGCACTGGTTTTGTGCAACTGTAGGTTTCTTTTGGCCAAGCAAAACCCAGTTTAGGAAGCCTGTCTACTTTAGCAGCCACCATTGTTATTGTTCATTCATAGCTTAGGATTAGAATAGCTTTCTTAACCCTTCTTCTTTTGCTGTTTCTTTTAATCCTTGGTTAGAGTAAGACCCAAAGCATCACCATGAAGCTAAATCAGATGAACTTGATGAGTTTCAGCTTGCTATTTTGAGTGGACAGCCACTGTTTGTTCACTTTCAGCAATTTGAAACTGCATTTGCAAACCAAACTTCCATGCTTTGTAACTCATCCATAAGTCCGCCTTGTGATTCCAGTAAATCACATCAAACCACTGAGGTATCTAAGCACTGTCATGACCTGACATCCGAGAGACCTTGGGATAGTGTTCTACAATCTGATTGTGGAAGATTGTCTTTCAAGAGAGTAGTGCACCTATGCACTACCTATGTTGAAAAGTGCATAAAAAACACATCAACAGAACTGGCGCTAGAAGGAGAGCTTGACATGTTGAGGCTACAAAGTTAAAAGTTGGATGTTGAGAAAGGAACATTCAGGAGGAAATCTAAGATAGGAGATCTCTTTAATTCAAAATTAGAAAATTTTGAAGGCAAACAAGAGCTAAGTCGAAATGGAGCAGCATTTACAAATCAACATCACTCAGCTGCATGCAAATTTGAACAAGAGACTGAAGAATCCATTGGAGCAATTTGCGTTGGCGGATAGATGTCTGATCCATTGCATATGTAGGCATAGTGAATTGGGATGTCTAACATTCTTGGATAGAATTGAGAAGGTCTTGCAGGGAGAAATTCCCTTTTGGGAAATATTCCAGCCCTTGGCCCCCATAGACCCGGAGGAAGAATTGACAACCATGGCAGCCAAGGCATTCAAGGAGCTGATCAAAAGATGTTTGGGCAGCAAAGATGGGCCAAAATTGGAGGAAATATTAATGTCTTGTTGGTGCAGATTTCAGAATGAACCCCACTCCAAATTCACTTGCTTGTCATGCACAAAAATCATCGCTCAAGCTAGGGATCATGCGAACAAGTTGGAGCAGCCATCTCCTAGTAAAGGGGACTCATGCCATGAGGTGGGAAAGCTGTCAGCATCTGGAGGACAGCACATTGAAGATGAACCAAGAAACTCGATACAAGTTGATGTTGGAGCAGCAGACATCAAAATTGAAAATCAGGAGGAGACAGATTTCACTAGGACAGCAAAGTGCCTTGGTGAAAATCTGATTGAAATTAATTTAGAAGGCCTTCCCTCCACCAATCAAGAGCAGTCCTCCACTCTAGAAGAAGAGCAGTTGGTAGGTGATGATGAATCAAACGAGTTTGCAGTAGTTTGTGCTGGGGCAGCAAATAAAAATGCTGAAAATCAAGAAGAAGAGGAGGCTGAAAGCCTTGAGGCAGCAGAAGGAGATGGTAAAAGCATAAGCAAAATTAGGTCGAAAGACCTCTCCATCTATAATGACAGTGATCAAGAATCTAAAAATGTAGATTTGATGGAGTGGGAGCAACCACTCACTAAGGATGTCTACCATCATAATTCTTTTTCAAGTGATGATGAGGACTCAATAGTGGAAAGATATGACCAACTCATCTCCAGGTTTGCAAAGGATTGGTCAGAGCTGAAATACCAAGTGGATTTAGAGATATTGCTGCTCCCAAATTGGTGCTGACTCCATGATTCATCACATTCAGAGCTCACATGCAAACTAGGCCAAGAAGCCATCAAACAGGTCAAAGAACAAGCAAGGCAGCCAGGTGCCCAACCTCCTCTACTTGCTGCCCATATCGAAGAAGAAGACCAAGAGCCTGAACCGAGTGATGGATCATATGAAGGCGGACCTCAAGAGGATGGTGGGGCAGCAATAGAAGGACAGCAATACAGTCTCAGACTACCGAGCGATGAAGTAGATCAAGTGGGAATGTTGTCCACCAGTCATCAAGAAGTTCTTCCTCTTGAAGATCAGTTATATGCCATGGATATTGGGCATTTTAGTGAGTCTTTGGAGGGAAATTGTGTAGTAGACTTTGGTCCCCTTGATGAGGTTCCATCAATTGACGATTTCTTTCCATTGGGAGTTGCACTACAGAGATATGCTTATGTCGAGGAAGAGCACATCCCAGAAGGTGGTAGCGATGAATACATACTCCTTGAGCCCTTAAACAATAATGCACTAGAGTTTCCAGATTGGGAGAGGAGCTCCTTCTCCATTTATAGTGATAGTGACCAAGAGGAAACAAGTGGATGCCATGAGGAGATACATGAACAACAAAAGGAAGAAGATAAAGGTGGAGGTGTTTCGATGGCTGCCAACAAATACGATGAGCTTGGTCAACTGTGGGCTACAACTGAGGGTCCTTCCGCCTCAATCCTTGTAGATTTTCTTTCACAACCAGAGAGCTGCAATGAGATAGATTCATGCATGTCATCATCCCATGACATTGGATGTCACAAAAATCAAGTTAACACATGGGAAAGGAGATGGGACAGCAGGCTGCCCCTTGAAGACAACAATCAAGAAGAGGTTCTAGCAACGAAAACCCAGGCAGATGAGGTGTTCCTCCTTCAAGAACAACCAATTGGGACTGTGGATCTTACTCACAACTTGGAAGAGCTGTTTGCTGCCCCATCCTCCCAGCCTTATGCAAGCTTAAAGTCCATAGTGTTTCACCCTCCACCGCGCCTGCCCAAGGCTACCAATGCAACGATCAAGGATGTTATGCTCACTCTCGACTATCCAACGCTGCCACCTTCGTCTGACGACATCCAGGTTTTATCCTTCCTTGCCCCTATTATTTCTCATAATTGCACTTATTATTTTGATTATGGGAATGAGGGAAAACAAACATGTTTATGGATTAACCATGGGTTCAATGAGCATCCTCAATTGCTGATTTTTCATGATGACGTGGTTGAACTTGAGTGCTGCAACATTGAATTTATTTTTTTAGAATATAAAGACAAGTTTGCATGGTTAAGAACAATAACGATTTCCTGTTTGCTTGTGCATGCATTATGAAATCCAATGAATGTTAATGTTGGTTTGTCGTGCCTGAACATAGTGCTTTGTAAATATCTTTGTACATAGCTCATTTTTTAGTAGTATAGTTTTCTTGTGAACACCCTGCTTTCCCGCTTTCCTTAGGTTAGTTGGTTTGATGTTGGTTGGTTGCTTTGTGGGTTGCTTTCCTTTCATTTTCTTTCGCTTTGTTGCTGCTTTGCTTGGGGTCCCTCTGCTTTTAGCTGGGCACATCTATGCGCACAACAACCATACTTATCGCCTGGGGTTGTTCTACGTATTTCTTTGTCAAACTCTAATCAAGTCTTTAGAGTGGATGGTGAAGGTCTTCTGTTAGTGTCAAGCGATCTGGGTGTTTAATTCAAAGAGGATAAGTTGTTGGTTTAGTCTGACTTTGAGGTATTCTGAAATCTTATAGCTCTTACACATCTTAAGAATTTGACGGTCACTATAGGGCCTTTTGTGAAGTCTAGTTAAGTGAAAAATCTAAAATTCTGCTCAAGCGCCGCTGTGATTCTCAGCCCTGAGCGTGAGCTTCAATGCTTACAGGTTGAAATAAAAGAGCTGAAAAGAGAAAAGAAAGAAAGAAAGAAAACATTGAAAATAAAAAGAAAGAGAAAATTCAACTTTTTAGGGGTATTCGAACAACTCTACCGGGGCTATGGACGTCCGGCCGGCAGTAGAGCAATGTTCGGGAGAATCACAGCGATAACCTCGTCGGGGCTATGGATGCCTGACTGGCAGCGAGGCAATGTCCCAGATGCTATTGGAGTTAGAATAAACTACGTAGCTTAACTTGACGGAGCTTGGGTTCTTGTAGCAACTGAAGAATGGGAATTAATGCAATTGCACACACTTGGATTTTCAGTATACTGAAGGTTGGGTTGGCTAATGGTTTTGATACTTTGGTTGGGCATCTGATTTTTTTGCCCTAGCATGAAGGTTGGAACTAGAGATTCTGGGTTCGTGATTCCAGTTTGTCATCAAAATGCTCTTGAGCATTTCCCCAGCGAGTCGCCATTTGTTGTGCATGTCTTGCACACACACCTTACCGTAGGCAGGGACCCCCTTTTTTTTTCTCTCCTGACAGGCTACTTTGCTCCTGTCTTGTTTTGCATGCCCCATTTCAAAGCCCAAATTGGTCATGTGCCTTCAAACGATCAAATCCCCTACCCAAATTCACCTACTTGGGGTATTCAAATCTATGGAAAAATAAAGTTCCCCATCTTGTTTCTTCCTTTTATCTTGCTTTGGTTGTTTCAGAAACGTCTGTGGACCCCTGTCGGTCCAGTTTCTACATTTTTGGCTTTGGGGACAACTTTTTGGTGGATTTGGGATGCGTTTGGGATGTTTCAATGAACTACCAAGGTTTCGTTAACATTTGGTTAAGTTTCGGTGGTTTCGGAGCTTCGTCCCCCTTTTGCTGTTTGGAACATCCGTCGGCCTAGGGCGACCTGGCCTCCGGAGCTCGGCCCCTCCGTGGCCATTTCCAGGCTTCCGCCTCTCTATGGCCGTTTCTGGACTTCCGCCTCTCCGTCGTCATTTTGCAACTTCCGACGGCTGCCTCCTTCTCGGCCCCTCTGTGGCAGTTTCCGGGGTTCTGCCTCTCCATCGCCGTTTTGGAACTTTCGGCGATTGCATCCCTTCCGGCCTCCGGAGCCTGGCCCCTCTGTGGTCGTTTCTGAGGTTCCACCTCTCTGTCACCGTTTTGGAACTTCCGATGGCCACCTCCTTCCCGGCCTCCGGAGCCCAGCCCCTCCGTGGCCATTTTGGAACTTCCGGCAGCCACCTCCTTTCCGGCCTCCGGAACCCCGGTCATCCGTGGCCATTTCCGGGAGTCTGTCCCTCCTTGGCTGTTTTGAACATCCGGGAGCCTGCCTCCTTCTCTGTTGTTTTGAACATCTGGGAGCTCACCTTCTTCCCAACTGTTTTAAACATCAAGGAGTCTGCCTCCTTCCTAGCTGTTTTGAACATCCAGGAGCTCGCCTCCTTCCTAGCTGTTTCGAACATCCAGGAGCCTGCCTCCTTCCTGGCTATTTTGAACATTCGGGAGCCTGCCTCCTTCCTGGTTGTTTTGAACATCTGGGAGCTCGCCTTCTTCCCGACTATTTTGAACATCCAGGAGCCCACGTTCTTCCTGGGTATTTTGGCTTCCGTTCGTTTTCTTCCTTCTGGCTTTGTTCCACCGTCTTTCCGCCCTCTGGCACTCACACCCTTGAAACACACATTAATGTTTATGGTCCAAATGAGATCCAAATATGAATATCAAGATCTTTTGATGATGCATGGATAAATCTAATAGGGAATTTGTAGGTTTGATTGAAATTTTCCTTAACTCATGTATAAATGCACTTACGACACTTCATGTTTGCAGGAGTCAAGAAGCCTTCCGTAGGTCTATCGAAGAGGCCCATTAAGGGAGTTGTCCTACCTTTTTCCAGATGGTGATGATTTCTAAGGAGATTTTTGCCCAAAGCAACAGCCACCAATCCATTGATGTCAGTTGTCGATGAGCTCGTTTAATCCAAGGAAGACCGCTGCAAGCACATCAAGCAAAAGGAAGCTTTTAGGCAGTTTCAGCTATAGTAAAAGGGCAATCAGCTAAATGACAAAATTGCTATAGTGACTGTCACTAGATGACAAAACAGGAAAAGACAAGGAATGTATTTTAAATTGATAGATAATGAGGGATAGGTGAAACCCTAATGTAATTGAATCTGATCCACTCATTGTAATTGAATCCTAGCGATTCATTTGGGCTTTGGAAAACTATAAATAGGGGCTTGCCCCTCATTTGTAAGGGTTGGAGAGTTGTTGTAAAAAACATTTGTAGCAATAGAAGACAACATTGCATGATTTATGGATGTTTTCTTTGATTTTGCTTATCTTGCATGCATAGTTTTTCCTTCCATGTTAGTTTTAGTGTTAGTTTCTTGAATGGGAGTGGTGATGGTGTTTCTTGTTTCAGTATTTGATGGATTTCTAGCTCATTCTTTTTGTGGTTCATTGATGATGAGTCACTTTGCAAAGCTAGTTTGAGCTCATTACTTCATTGCTACAACTTAGTACAATTACATGTGCATGATGTGCATGTGCAATTTGAAAATCTGCAGTCCTTAGAAGATTGCACTGGTTTTGTGCAACTGTAGGTTTCTCTTGGCCAAGCAAAACCTAGTTTAGGAAGCCTGTCTACTTTAGTAGCCACCATTGTTACTGTTCATTCATAGCTTAGGATTAGAATAGCTTTCTTAACCCTTCTCCTTTTGTTGTTTCTTTTAATCCTTGGTTAGAGTAAGACCCAAAGCATCACCATGAAGCTAAAGCAGATGAACTTGATGAGTTTCAGCTTGCTGTTTTGAGTGGACAGCCACTGTTCGTTCACTTACAGCACTTTGAAACTGCATTTGCGAACCAAACTTCCATGCTTTGTAACTCATCTGTAAGTCCGCCTTGTGATTCCAGCAAATCACATCAAACTACTGAGGTATCTAAGCACTGTCATGACCTGACATCCGAGAGACCTTGGGATAGTGTTCTGCAATCTGATTGTGGAAGATTGTCTTTCAAGAGAGGTAGGGCACCTACGCACTACCTGTGTTGAAAAGTGCATAAAAAACACATCAACACCTTTTTCAACTTCTTCCTCTCCCGTTTCCATTATCTATCCCTCCTTTCTATTTCTTTCCATAGATTTAATATTCCTACATTAATTTTAAAGTTAGGAGGGTTATGAATTCGTACCAATGTTTTTGTTGATGGCCACTCCCCATATGACACTATTTGCATGAACTTAGGTTATTTAATTGTTTGTAGCTGCAGGGGTGCTATTTTTTCATCCTCTTCTTGTCGGACCTCTTGTTCCTATTCTTGGCCTTTTTTTGGCTCTTGTTGTGCTTCCTACTATGGCTTTAGGAACTCCTTCCCCTATTCATGGTTCTATTGTAGGAACCCCTACTCATCCTCACTCTTGTGCGATATGAGCAATGTCTTCCAATGTCACTTTTACTGCTTCCTCAGAGATATCTTCTTTATTTTTCTCAACCTGTTCTCATTCAAATGAAGTCTTGGTGTCCCCATGTGATGTCTCACCATGCCTAGGGTTTTCTTGTGAAGGGTCATAAAAAGCTGGTCCAATTGGTTTTGATTTTCCAGAGATGCTCGTACATTTTCTTTTGGTTGTAGGATGAATAGGGTCAACCTCTCTCTTCCTAGCACTTGGTGCCTCTTTTTCTATAGGTTGTGTTTGACCTTTTTCTTTTTCTTTTCTTGCTTCAACTTATTTCTTTTGTGCACTAGTTCTTATTAGGGTTTGTTGGGGGACATTGTCATCAAAATCAAATGAAGAGCTTGCTTTTTTTGAATATTCTACTTTAGAGGAACTAATGTTTATGGTCTCCTTTGCTACTGCAGGAGGATTCATACTAAAATTGGCACTAGAAATTGAAGCACTAGAGGTAGGTTTAGCTATACTTAATCTTCTGCTAGACCTACGAGACTAAGGTATAAACCTAGGTGGCAAATGATCAACATTGGAAAATTCTTCTTGACGGTAATTTTGATTAACTTGAACAAAGTTCTCCCAAGTCATTCTAGACACATCACACAAATATTTATTAACTAGCAATTTTATCAAGAAATGGTGGGAGACATAGTTATCCCTACCTTTCTGGGTTTTGGCTACCATGATGGAGAGAATATTGTATAAGACATTGGGCATGTTCATCCTCCTTCCATGTCTCATGTGACTCAAGAGCTTAAAATGCACTGAATGTAGATTTGATAGTCATCCCTCATAGGTGATATATCTTATAATGTGAACAGTTTCCTACTTCCATGGCTCAGGCAGAGACATTATTTTTGCACCTTATTTGTCAATGCTAATTGGTGGGTCACCATGTATTGTGAATTTTTCTTAGGCTTATCTAGTGTCCCTAGAGGTAGGGTAATGCTTTCCATCGATAGGTAACCCTGAAATTTCTACAATTCTTTCTTCGATAGCCACCACTTCTAATCCTTTTACTATGGCTTTGCATTTTTAGAATGTTTGGGTGAATTCAACTGAAAATCCTTCATAAAATCCATCTATCTTTGTGAAATAATCAAACCATGCATAGCATTTAAATTCTACTAGACATTGTGCATCTTAAAACAAAGTGTCATGAATTGAGGGCTCATTCTAAATTAAGCCAGCCCCCATTGTCTGAAATCACTATCACTTAGTGACATTTCATTCCACTATAAATTTTTTTTGAAAACCACCACCTTTCTTGCTAATTTTTTACTACCAGTGTCGATGGAATTCCCTTCTTTGTCTCTTCTTTTTACTATTTACCACTCATTCTTGAGATTATGACAAGAAAATTAAGACAAGGAAAGGGGTGATAAATGATAATGATAATGGAAAGAATTGGTGGCTTAGTTACCATCACTTCACACATGCAAGCTAGATTTTTGAATCAGCTTGTTTAAATTATTGATGTAGCCAGTTTATGATTTGATGTATAGGTAGTTTATTTGCATTTTTTATTCCCTCCCCCTAGCCTAATTTTGGACATGTGTCACCATATGTGGGAAGGGAGTGGCGGATTGACAAGAAATAATGACCTTTTATGCAATCACCTTTAATAATGTGTGATTATTAAATAAATGTTCCCAAAAGTGAATTAATAGATGATAATTACCACGTACATACCTGAGCATGTGATGGATGCATTGCAAAGATCGAGGAGAGAAAGTACCAATTTTTCATTTTTTTGAAATGATTGAGAAATTAATCAAGAGTGAAGTGAAGTGGAGTGAGGTGGAGGGAAATGATGGAAGAGAGAGAGAAAGGTGGTATAGATGGATAGATGGGTGAATGGGAAAAGAAATTGATTTCCACTAAGGTGGAAATATTTATTATGAAAAAGGACATAGCTTAATTTAGCTAAAAGGTGGGATGCTATGTCCACCAACTTTGACTACATGAGGCTCATGTATTGAATGCTGAGTGAATTGATGCATGGGCCCTTCCATGGAGGTTGGCTCAAGTAGCTTGATTTTGTCAAGGCTAATGATGGTGGGCTGAACAACTCCTTCAGGAAAGGCATAAAAAATTTCAAACGATCCTAACCACCTTGTCCACAACTTCCCTACATTCTCCTGATGCTTTAGGTCATATGACAATACCTAGTCACTTGGTTGAAGCTCATTTTTCCAATCATGCCATCTCATCCTCTAATTTTTTAATACTTCAATGTGGTGTAAGGATACCCTTCTCATTTAATCCAAAAAATTTGAATGAATGACCAAAATAGGAATAGGGGTGAAGGCTAGTTGAGAGAATGCTCTGTAACAGTCTTTTTTCCATTCAACATCTCTTGCTAGGTGAGTGTACAATGGCAAGGGAAAGTGGTCTCCCTTAGTGGCAGTGTTCAGTTTTCTGTAATCAACACAAAATTGCCACTTCCCTCCATTATTTGGCATGATCATCAATAAATTCATCCACTAGCTATCCAAAATAAGGAAAATAAATCTAGCTGCTATAAATTTGTACAACTCTTTTTTAACAACTTCTCTTAATGTAGGGTTGATTCTTTGTTGAGGCTACCATATTAATTGACAATCAGATCAGATGTAGATTTGTCTAATGAAAAACTTAGGATCTGGTCCCTTAATATCATGGTAGTTCCATGCATATTGATGAGACTACTACAATTTTTTGAGTCCATATGGTTCCATGGTATGGAACATGCTCATTACTATAGGAAGAGTGGTTGTAGGAAGATCATCTATAGGAAGAATGACTGGAGGAAGTTTAGGAGGAAGTTCCTAGAAAAAAGTAGAAGATGATGTTATTCCTTCTTCATAATGGTTTTGTATTATACTAGATAACACCTCTTCCTTGTCATGAAGCTACAAGAAATAACTTCTACCTAGCATCATGGAGTGCACCATCGAGTTAACTTCCATGGCTTCCTTGTTGTCATGTGGCCATAAAGAGAAAATCATGAGGTCTGTTGGATTTTCCCATGAGTCTAGAAGGTTTATACCATTAGGATCCATAGTGGAATTATTAACAAGTTATAGGATAGTAGGAAGAGTTCCCATGCATGCAAATTTTAGTTGTTGTAGGACGTGCTTAGTTATTGCATTAATCACTACCCATAAATCACTCAAGGAAATCTTTACTTTAATCTCATAGATAACAATTGCTATACGATTGTTTGGATAACTATACTTGGGAAGGGTTTCTTTTCCAAGAAAAATGTCAGAAAACTATCTCATTACATGGACTGTAGTCGAGTATTTCTTCTAGCTTCTTAAGATAAGCTTCCTTGATTGTTCTGCCATGTATAGGGACATCCTTTATGGCCTAAAATAGGGATTTCTGAAAACACATGATGTCAAGAGTTACATCTCCCTTTCCTTTCTCATACTTGGGAACTCCCAATTCCTAAGGGAATAGTGGCTGTTGTTCAGGATGCTTAGGTATTGTTGGCTAAATAAGATCATTCAGAGGTTCTTGTTCCTCTTCCATAGGTAGTTCAATGATGATGGGTGTGGAAGAAGTGGATACAATAGCTCTTGAACACAAGTGAATATCACCTACACTCTCAACATATTTAAGGAATTGGTTTGAATCAAAAAGGTATATTGGTTGCAGTTGTGGTGTGTTATTTAGGTATGGTGTGGACTGAATTGGTGGTTGAGTAAATTTGTATGCATTAGTAGGTCGTGGTATTATAGCAGGCTAATGGGGTTGAAAGGATGACCACATGGAATTGACTACCTATTTTTTCCTAGAAAAAGATAATGGAGCTAGTAACATACATTGCTTTGGAACCCAGGTCTTCCTCTATGCATTAAAGTGGACTTGATCTTCTTTAATATAAATTGGTTTGATGTTAGGTGGAATCTTGGTGTCAATGTTACTTACCATCTTGCATCTATAGTCCTTCTCATTTTGTTTGAAATGAGGGCAGTATTCTACCAACATTGCCTCTTCCTCCTTTGGATTGAAGTGCACCCAGTTGAGTGGCTAGGTTGTTTGTAACATCCTACTTGAGATTTGTTAACACATCAATGATCTCCATCCTTGGAACACCATTAGTAGAAGGTTAATAATTTCTCGCTTCTTTTGAAGCTATTTTGGAATAGTCCTAACATATTGCCCTAATATCTTCCCAAGACACTTGAGCGATATCTTCTCATGCCATCAAGTCTAGAGCATCAGTGTAATTCTAATTGATTCTTGATAAGAAAAGTAGCCTATGTTATTCCTACATGTAGGGCATAAACCTTGAAGTGTAATTTTCCAAGCTATCATCTTCCTTCTACTACATTATAGAGGCATCACTTCCTTTTATATCACTACCCCAACAATATTTCTTGTATTTTCCAAATAACTTTGTCTTCATGACCTCCCAAGTTTCCATAGTATTTCTACCTAGACTCATAAACGATCCTAGTGCAACTTCTTTCAAAGTGGTGGGAAACAGCTCAAGCCTAGGAGCATCAATGGTGTAGTCATGATCTTGGTAGAGTAGGTCATGCTCAAACAAGAGGGTATCACCCATGTTTACTTAATATATTTTCAATTAAAAGGCCTATCAATTTTATTTTGGGTCTTTAATCGAATATTCAAAACTAGTCGAATTGTTCTTCTTCTTTGTTTCTAGGCATACTTGGGATCTCAACTTTTTGCAATATCAACTCAGCATTAGCTAGGTCACATAAAGAATGATAAAAAAGAACAACAATTCATTACTTGCCTAAACAAGGGGTATTCTAAGAACAACCCAAAAGAACTAATATAACAAAGAAATTATCAATGACTCTAAAGAACCTCCTAGCTTGGCACCATCCATGACAATGGAACCAAAAATGTCAACCTCCTAAAAGGATCTCCTAAATGGGAATCTATAGCCATAATTCAGAGAATGGACATATAACCTGAATATCCATTTGATCATCATGGAGGTGCATTTAACTTGTCAATTCAGGGATGTAGACTTGAAATGGGTCAGCACTGTATGTGCACTAGGAATTCCTAAATAGCCATCTCTAATTTATAGCTAAGAAACACACAATACTAAAAGTGAATTGCAGGAAAGAAATAAAGAAAATGCTAAACATTAACCAAAAACTATGCTAAATAGAAATCCATAACAAGAATAAAGATATGGGAAAATAGACTGGAAACTACTCTATTTTCTTTGGAAGTAGGAGCAAACACAAAATGGACTTCTAGTGGCTATAGGAAAAATCAATGCTAGATTTCAAAATAAGTGTAGAACATAAAATAACAACTAAGAAAATTAATATAAAGAAAGGATTACTCACGAAGTGGGCCCCCTTGGATGAGTATCCACTAGAACTAATACAAACTAAAATACTCAAATTCAAACTATCATCTCAATCATTTAAAATTATGTAAACAAAGTAATTAGCATGGTTGTATTGAAAATCAGAGTATGCTCAATACATTATCAATGTTATTTTCCATGATCGAGAACTAAAGGGTCGAACTCACTCATAAGGGGATTCAAATCCATATTTATTCAAATAGATAAATAAAGCGGTCAACTCCCACTAACTAGGAGAACACCATTTAGGGAAAGTGGGGAAAAGATTGGTAAAGTGGTTACACCTATAGGGAATCCTGTTAGACATGCATGCCCAAACATGGACTCAATGCTACAGTGATGTCGGTGATTGCTCAATGCCATAAATACAAGGCAGTTACAATTGACTACCGTGGGGAATTTTCCACTATTTCTCTTTAGTTGAATCCTTTGAATGATTCCATTACATGATCATCTATCAATTTCATTTCCCAACTTAGCATCCTTGAATTGTGTTCTACATGGAAATGTCAATACGCATAATAATTGCACATCTAAAATCACCTTAGAGAACATTCACTAATCACATGCAAAATTAATATAGGTAATCTTCATAATATGTTCATGTCATTGAAACTTCACAAGGATAGGATAAACCCATTGACAACGGTTTGAGGGAAACATTATACAAAATATTAACATTTGATGACTAAAGTTCATGACAATTCCAACAAATGAATTATCAAATCTACCCAAGATTTAACCAAAAACTAGGCCCATCACTAGGGAAGACATCATGATGCAAGCTGATGAGAACATTGACACATGTCTTTTAAGCAATAGTGATGTGAATTCTTTAGATGAAGATGATGAAGTGGCATTATATTCCCCTTCAATAAGAGATCATGAAAACAAGGACAAGTGTTTTGAGTTTATGAACATTAGAAATCCTTCGAGTCCTCTAATTATTGAACCAACTAAGCCTCAAATTATCATTCATCCACCCTCACAACAACCACAAGCTCAAAAAAATCCCATTCTCATCTTAGAACAACCTCAAAAGAAACTCAATGATGGTAATGCTTCACAACAACTGAGTTACAATGACATTTCTCACATATATAACAAGTTGTATACAATCAAGACTGATCCTAAACCCCAAAGTTTTTTGCATGTTCATAAAGAAAAAGAAAACCTTATTGATGAGGTCATAAAGTTATTGGAAGATTCTTTGAGTTCCTTTTATTTTATACCCCTGTACTAAGCAAGTACATGATCAAAACAAAAGAGTCTACAAAGGGAAACTAAAATGTAGTAACATCAATACAAAATTCAAAAGCATCCACTTCAACCACTCTAAGAGAAAATATTGCATACATGAAAAAATTTGATAACTTAGGTGATTATGAGAAACCTTTGAACCCAAAACAAATAAAAAATATTTATGGAAAAGGTTATTAACTTATGAAATAACTTGGGTATAGTGTCAAATGATGTGGTGCTAGAGAATGAGCTATATGTGTCCCTATAGAGCCTAACACACAATAAATGACTTTTGTTCTTATTTATTTTGCTTTGATAGAAATCAAACCATTGAACAAACATTCACTTAACATCAACAACCTTAAAAATATTCTTCCAAGACAAGTTTAACTTTGGTACATCTTGAACTAATAGATAATACATGTGGAAATATCTCATTAGATACACATTAGGTGGATACATTTTGTACTCATTATATACAATAACATTAATTGTTTCTCCTTGCAATGTAATAGTTGTAGGATCATAACATATTCACTATTGCATGTTTACATTAATTTAAAATAATTTCCCTTTTATAAGGAGCAATATTGAATGATCAATCACTTTGGCTCATCCTTGTCTCACATTGAGTGGGGGAGATGGGTTAGGTATCTTTTTCCTCGTATGTTACTTTTCATCATTCCTTTGGCTAGTTTCTCACCTTTCATTTATACCAGTTGAAATTAGGAGTCAAATGACTTGCTTTAGGTGAATTGTCCTGTGCCTTACTAGTATTTTGTCTTTTCATTTTTCTTTATGTGCTTGCATGTGTGTAATGTGGTCCCATGTCGAATTTTGTTTCATGTATCCTTCTCTCTTTTTTTATTCTTCTATATGTACCTTCATTCCTCTATATGTTGTAAGCATTTTTTTTTTTCATTTGTCTTGTGTTTTCCTTTTGGGATGACACAAGGTGTCGAGACATTAACGTCTCTTCCATGCTGACCCAAAATATTTTCTTTATATTTTTCATTTATCTTGCGGTTTCCTTTTGGGGATGATGCAAGGCATTGAGGCATTTAGGTGTCTTCCAGTTCTATGAGTATTTAGGGAATGATGGAAGTACCATGCTCTATAACAACATTGTATAAAAATATATAATGACCCTAAATCCATAGATCCCTTACGTATTTGTGAGGGAAAATATTCTTTCCTATTTCATGATGTAGCTTATTTTAGAAATATATGACTTGGCATAGGGTTTTCCAAGGAAACATCTCATGTCTTACGAAAATCATTGGCTACTTTAAAGCAATTTCCCACAAAGATGGTGTAGCAACCACTTTAAATTTGGGGCATACAGCAATGACATCTTTTGGCAAAATTTCATGGTGTGATTTTTCTCTTTTCTTGTGATGTGTCCTCTTCTTGGTGGTGTCATTGGTTTTTATGTTGTCCAAGAGTGTATGATCTGATTTCATGGAATGATGCGAACAAGGAATCCCATGGGAAATTAACTAACACTTTTAACTTGTCCTCTCTTGGGGACATTAGGCACAATGATCCCTAAGAAGAATACCTTTACATGAACAAGGAAAAATCCCCTTTAACAAAATTTTACATAACAAAAGAATTTACCAAAGCATTACATTGTGGTGCCTTATCAAAGTTGTCAGGAGGATAAATTTGGTATTGTATGAGAAGCTAATATGATTCTCTCATTTTCCATTTTCATGTGCCAACTCACTTAGTGGAGAGACTCTGGTGCCACTACCCAAGAGTGAGCAATGTATTTTATCAATAAAGAGCCCCATTCCACATCACGTTGGAACAATTGTGCTTGATCCTTTGTTTTCCTTTTTTTTCTTAGCATTTGATAGGGTATGATTATGTGTCTTTGTTATTTATCCATACCTAAGTTTCTTTTGTGTCTACTTTACTGTGATTTAAAATGGGGTCATACTCTAACTAAAGTGGGAGGAATTGTAGTAATAGAAAAAGTAGCCTTTTCGCCTTACTTGGTTTGATAACTGACATTAAAATTGGATTAATGGTGTCTTGGAGTAGTGTTGTAATTTTTTGTACACATTCACATCATTCTAAGACCTTTATTTGATTAAAATATGCTTTAATTGGTCCTTTGGAAAGGTGTTGTGAAGTGTTGTAACACACTTTCACACTTTTCTAGGATTTATTTAATTAATTAAGCCAAATAGGCCCCTTCTTAATAAAATATATTTAAATTTGTACCTTATTTAGGTGTTGTAAAATGTTCTCAAGAACTTTCACATTTATCTTGGGTGGTACTAATTAATTTTGGATAATTGAAGTTAATTAACCCCTATAATTCAAATTTAAACCTTATTTATGACACCTTTCAAGATCTATCACGACACCCATAATTTAAATAATATAACATTTATTTGGGAAAAAAATATGTCTTGGAAAATGGTGCCACGAACCATTTACCCTAGGTGGTGAATGAGTTGTCCCTTAATAGAACCCGCATGAGCAGTATTTTTGCCTTAATCCAACATCATCAACATACTAGAGAATTATTCAAGTTAACAAATACAAATCAAGCTCCCTATGAAATTATTAATTGCATTAAGATAAGAAAATGTGATAATAAAAGCACACAAAGAAAGCATACATTCATGTAAACATATCTAAAATAGACCAAAGCTCAATTACATAGGGGGATCGGTGCTCTTTTGATGTGCAATGATAGCCCTTTCCCAATCCCTCAATAATCTTGAAATGATGAAGATGCAAAGATGCAAGTGATGGAGATGAAAGTTGTAATGCTCCGCTGCTCAAACCCCAAAAACAAACAAAATATATTCTATTAAAAACACAAACAGATCCAGATAATGGATAGGTATGAATTTGTATAATTATTTGTATATATATATAAGGATTTTATCATTTTTATTTTTATTTTGTATATATATATACACACACACACTTGCCACAATACAAATAACTAAAACAAATAAATGATAGTCTGGTTTCTTTTCTCAAGGAACAGAATAAATAAATAGGGTATATGCTTTTTAATTTTCACAAAAAATGATTTTCTTTTCACCCAAAATTTCACAACTAAATTGAATGAATATTTTCAAAAGATTTTCCAATAGTTTTTAACAAAAGATTCAAAAATTTAACACAACAAAAAAAAAACCACTTTCAACCAAAATAATCAATTTAAAAATGACAGACATGATTTTCTTTTCAAAACCATAAATAAAATAAATACTCAACAATTAAACTACACAAATACAAGGAAAAAACCTCAATCATGACACAACAACACTCATACTAGGATGACAGACTTGGGACGGGGACACTTCCTAATCACCTCCCTTTTTCAAAATTTTACCCGTTGGGTTAATTTAATGCTTGCCTTGTCCTGCCAAAGTAGGTGGAATTGAGACTTATTCTTGCAAATCCTGCATACAAATAAACGTCAAGTAACACATATATATAATCAAAAACATCCTATTGTCAGAAGGAATTGCAACATAGCAGGGCACTCGTAAACAGGTGGTGCTACACTGTCCTCTCACCAAAGCTATCCTAACAAATACAATATCAATATGAAATACATTTCTAACTAACAGATCGCATCATAATATAATTACTAGATCACTACATCATAATGTATTATTGAATCAAGTTAAACATCACAATCCAATGTAATCATAATGTCATCAATTGAAGTAGCATAATCATCAATCACTCTAAACTAACCAATCCACCAAACCAAACCTTAAGGAGTACAATCATAGTCACGAAGTATCAAACCAAATCATAGAAAAATAACAATTCCAAATAGTAACAAGAGGGGTATTACAAAAGTGCCTATAGTGCAAATTCATAATGTTGTGGCTAGATTTGAAGTAGAAGTGGCTTCTATTTATAAGTTGAAGGGTTGAATAATGGAGAGATCAGAGAAATATGGGACTAAAAGAGAGCCAATGAGATTACGACACTTGTCTCAATGCTAATGGATGAGGATTCAACACATTTTTCATGTGGTTGAGATGTAAGAGGCATGAAATGCATGTGGTCAAGATTTTTTGGAGGGAAATTTCTTGGGTAAGAAAGTAAAATAAAAGGAGTCAATGACGTAATATTCCCTAGAATATGCTTTTGAGCAGATAAATGAGGTAATTAGTTAATTAAAAGAAGAAAATTTAATGTGCAAGTGGGTTAGATAATTAGGAGTTGGTTTAACTCTTGGGGAGTTAAAGCTAGATAATTTATTAATGTTGTTTAGAAGGTAATTAAAGTTAATTAATTTAGAATTTAATTAACTTTAAGCGGGTTAGTAAATTTATGATATGTGATTTAAATCATTTGATTTATTTAGTCAAATAAGAGGAATTTTGGGACTTAATTAAACGTCAAATTAATTTATTTAACTAAAAAATGATGAAAATTAGTGAATTAATATAGTAAACTACTATAGACACATGAAATTAGCATTGTGCACTTAAATAGCATCACATTCATAAATCAAATTCACACTCGTCCATTCATGAGGTTAGATCAAGTTCATTTAATTCAATCTCTTGATGTCATTCACTTAAATTGAATAAATTAACTTTATTTAATTTAAGCCTATCATTATCCCCCTTAGCTAAATAAATCAAATATTTATTTAACTAAATCTTTATCACCTTTCATCTCCCTTTGATTTGATTTAAATCCCTAAATCTAAGTCAAATGGGTCAAAAAAATCTAACATCATCTTAATTAATCTAATCCATGATTAAATGCTAATCTAACCAACCATCACATCCTCTAGGTTTTCCCACTTGCACAAATAAATCAATTTATTTATTTATTAATTCATCATTTTATTTCAACTTGGCATAAAGGGAGAATATTCTCTAAGTTTGAATCTCTCCACAATTTGACATGTACATCAAACAAGGAATTTATGAGGTCTTGCATGGCTCTTACATGTCTCTTGCAAAGGTCAAATTTGGAATTTAACTCTCAAATTCAAATTTGAATCTCCCCCTCTTTGGCACATTGACAAAAATGTGTTCATTCCTTACGCCTATCGCAAGTTTACAAGTGGCCTCTTCTCATTGGCTTATCTTTAGTCCCACATCATCCATGTTTGGAACTCTTTTATCATTCTATTCTATAAATAGAAATCATCTCCATTGATTCAATCCTCCACAAATCTCCACAATCTTAGCATTTCATATCCACAATCTCATCCAAAGTCACTCTCTTCAATTAAGAACTGATTTTGTCCACCTCATATCATCTTCAAAGCAACTTCATATCAACATATCATGGAGCTTAGCAAAGGATTGGGAAAGGGATTTCCATAGAAGAACCAATCCACTATGAGATAAAGTTTTGATTATGTTTTTATATGCTTACAATTTAGTGGTATTTGTTCTATTTAGTTTTCATATTTTAGTATAGTCAAGTATTTCATCAGAATCTTAGATTGGATTATTTTGAATGGACTAACAACTAACTGTGGTCACTGTTTGAAGTGAGGTTGATTTAAGGTTCACAACTACTTTATTTGATTAAGAGTTTTATGATAATTTCTAAGTATGGCAATTTGATTTCACAAAATTTGATTTTGGTTTTGATCTTGACACCCTTGATACATTTGATTTGGTTGTTGAGCAATAATATTTGGAATTTATACTTGTGGTGTTTGTATGGGATCATGGAAAAATTAATTTTGGATAATTTTTTCATTGGGGATGATGTTTAGAGTTTGCATTATAGGTTGAAATTAAACATTGTTGTGGTTAGCAATCACATTTATTTGATTTATGTAACCTCGATTTTGCATGGTGTTACCTTGACTTGGATCAATACATTGAGTTGTTAACATATTGATTGTACTTTGAACAACACTGACCGTATGATTTTCAAACATATCTATCCCATAGTTTACCAAGTGTGGATTTTGTATGTTCATGTTTGGTAAGTTTTTACTTAGTATATTCATATTTGACATGTATTGATTTGATGGGATAATGTTGTTTATTTGAATATTTTTTTGTTGAAGACTCATGCATTGATTGTTTGGTTGATAGATTTGTAGGTTTTGACTTTGATTTAAATTTAACATTCACTAGTACAAAAACAAAAATATATAACTAAATAAACTACTAAAAATTGCATATAAATGACTAATTTTGGTCACATGACCATTAGTAGTTTATTTCCAGTCATTTATAACATGACCAAATTTATGACTAAACTATTTTATTCATTTATCTAGTCATTGATTTGGTCATTGATTTAGTCATTGATTTAGTCATTAATTTAGTCATTGATTGTTGTTAATTGTTCATTTATTTAGTCATATATTTAGTCATTAATTTATTCATATCTTTAGTCAATAATTTAGTCATTGATTACTTTTAACTGGTCATTTATTTAGTCATCGTAGTCATTATAGTCATTTATTTAGTCATGGTTTAGTCCTTTATTTAGTCATGTTAATCATTTATTTAGTCATTTATGAACTAATGCTTCCAGATGTGTGTGCAAACTCTTATGTTTGGAGAATGCTATTACAATAACTAGTCCATGAAATTGCAAACCAAGAGAAAATTATGTTGTGATTGAATAATATAAAACTTTAAAGCTCTTATGTTATTAAAACTTCAACAAATTTGGGATTGAAACAACATTGGAAAATAATTCTCTATATATTCAAACTGTTTATAAAATATGTTACAAAGAACTCTATATATAGAGTTTTGAATACAAAATCTTTTGCAGTATACAAACTATTGATTTATTATACTTTTATAATTAAAAAAAAAAACTAAAACTAAATGGTGTGAATGTATGTCTTCAGTGATGCCACTATTGCACATGAGATGGGTAGTAAATGCATCTAGTAAGGCACTGGTTTTGCATTTTCTCCTTGCTCTGTACCTATCCACAATCAAAAAATAAACATATTACTAGGTAGCATAAACAACAAATATCTTAAAAGGAGACACCCATAAGCATTAGAGTAAGTCTAATAAATAAAAATGAATAGAATTAATGATATTACAAAAGAAATGCATTTGCAAAAGAATTAATATCAGAGTAATATCTTAAATATTACTAGTTTATCAAAAAAATATCTCCTTGCTATGTGCTATCCATAAACATATTACTAAATAGCTATAAACAATGAATATCTTAAATCCAAATACCCATAAGCATTAGAATAAGTCTAATAAATAAAAATGCATAGAATTAATGATATTGCAAAAGAAATGCATTTGCAAAAGAATAAATATCAAAGTAATATCTTAAATATATTACTAGATTATCAAAGTAAGTAATAAATAAAAAATGCATAGAATTAGTGATATTGCAAAAGAAATAATCTCTACTTTTTCGATTTTGGGTTCAATTATTGTATTATTCTTTAAATCAAATTGCCATAATATCTTGAAAAATTAAATTTCATTCTAAATTTAAATTAAATTCTAATTTCTAATTTAACAATTACTAATTTAGATATAAAAGAAACCTTTCTTTTTTAGTTTTTCTTTTCTAATGAAAAAAAAAAACTAAAAAAGAAAGACTACTTCAAGAAAACTAAGCTAGTAATAAAATTATTTAAGAAATTTTCTTCTAAATTTAAATTAAATTCTAATTTTTAATTTAACAATTACTAATTTAGATATAAAAGCAACCATTTTTTTTTAGTTTTTCTTTTCTAATGAAAAAAAAAACTAAAAAGAAAGATTGCTTAAAAAAACTAAGCTAGTAATAAAATTATTTAAGAAATTTCATTCTAAATTTAAATTAAATTCTAATTTATAATTTAACAATTACTAATTTAGATATAAAAGCAACCATTTTTTTTTAGTTTTTCTTTTCTAATGAAAAATAAAAACTAAAAAAGAAAGATTGCTTCAAAAAAACTAAACTAGTAATAAAATTATTTAAGAAAAACTAAAAATTTCAATTTTATTCTAAATTTAAATTTCATTCTAAATTTAAATTAAATTCTAATTTCTAATTTAACAATTACTAATTTCGATATAAAAACAACCTTTCTTTTTTATTTTTTCTTTTCTAATGAAAAAGAAAAACTAAAAAAGAAAGATTGCTTCAAAAAAACTAAGCTAGTAATAAAATTATTTAAGAAAAACTAAAAAAATTATTAGAATGTGTCTTGAAAAATAAAATTCTATTGTAATTGTAGACACATAAAATTGTCCTAGGCTTGCAACTCTTGATTATTCAACATTGCCCCTTTCATTCTTAATAATCAAATAACTTTTAATTATTTAATTATTTTCTAAAGTCATAATTCTTCTATTAATTAAATAATTTTAATTATTTAATTAATTCATTTTTATCTTCATTCTCTCTTGATTAATTAAATAAATTTTATTTATTTAATTCCGTCACTAATTAAGTTCCCTTCTTTTAAAATTAAATAGATTCTTATTTATTTAATTTTTATCCACTCTCACTATAATTAAATAGTTATTTTAATTATTTAATTGATTCATTAGCCTCTTCTCTCATAAAATTAAATAAATTTGGTCCGCTCTCTTGGTTTTTGAATTAAATCATTATTTAATTCAAAATTCAACTTGTCATTCCTCCATAATTAAATGTATCTTTATTATTTAATTATTTACTGATCACCACAGATAAATAAATTTTATTATTTAGTTTCTCCAACAACCTCTTTGTCCACATGTTATCTTCCAAATTAATTCTTATCTTTTACATCTCATTTTAATTTCGACCCTTGATTGAATTATCTTATAATTCAATCTTGTACCTCATCCTTATCATTTGCCTAATTTTGACCTAACCTAATTCTTATTGCAACATTCAATCTTGATCATTGATCTAGGGTTTTGTCATCTTCTCATCCTGGCCACACATTCAAAATTGCAGTTTTTATAAAATGGCAATTTTGTTCTCATTTGGCTTCCTCTTGGTCTCTTATCTCTCTGGCTCTTGGAGGCTCTCTCTCTCTCTCTATCTCATGCTCATTTTCTATCAACTCATGGTCATTGTCATTTACAATCATTGTCATTTTAGTCTATTGTCAAGTCATTTCTTTCAAAAAAAAATCCTTCAAAACTTGCTTTGGTCTTGTCATTTGTCATAGTTGCTCATTTGAAATCTGAGGGCATCTCTATTTACAGCAAGCTAGGAGGTGTAACAAAGGTGAAGCATGGAAGATGAAGACCTAGGGTAATATTGTTCCTTTTGTTTTCATGATTATTTCCTTTGTACTTTGTTATTTCATTGGAATTTTAATGTTATTGTGCAAACCCCCTTTAACAAATCTGAGATTTTCCATTGATTACATTGGTGAACCTGACATATTTTAACACATTTTGAGAAATCTTGGAGTTGGGTTTCTTTTTGTTGCAGGTTTTGTTAGCCTTTTGTTGTAGGTTTGGCATCATTTTTGGACAAAACCCTAGTTTCCAAGGATTCGACTATATCTTTCACACGGCTTTGTATTTTCTCACAATTTGTTTTCTGTAGGTTGAGGACACTATCAAGAGCTCTCATTCCAAAAATTCGATTTTTTGGATCTGTTTTTCATTTTTTATAATTATTTTTCTGTTTTTAATAAAAAAATAATTTCGGGAGTAAATAATCGAATTTTTCAGATATGTTTACATCTATGGAAATATCTTTTAATTTTAACAGGGGTCTACTGTTTAGTGTTTAAATTTTGATGTGCAATTATGAGTCAAAAAATAGATTTTTTGAAATTAGGGTTTAAAACAAATTTGCTTAGATCTCACTCACGGTTGTAGATCTACTCATAAAATTTTTTGTGCAGATTTGGGATGACATCACACGGCGACAGTAAAGAAATAAGAATTTTTGGAGCTATTTTGTATTTATTATAATTTTTTTTATGATTTTCAATAGAAAATTAATATTGGGCGCACAATAGGGAATTTTTCTGACTTCTTTACATTTCTGGAAAGGTCTCTGAAAAATAATATCAGTCTCTTGTTTTATTTTGTATTTTTCAGATCAATAATGTCTTCAAATAATCGAATCTAATTCAGCTATGTGAAAAATATGTATCTGAAATTGCAATTTTCTAATGAGTTTATTTTTTTTCATGGCTGCATTATGATATTATTTCTTTTGATTTTGTAGGGTGATCATAAGGAGTTTTAGTGGCAGAAATATCATTCATACACAACAAATTGGAAAGCGAATAATCAGGTGCACATATTCCATCTTCCATTTCTTAATCTTGTTTGTCACACATTTCAATTTGGGGCATAAAATTAATCCTTGTTTGCAAACACATTTGGATTTGGGCTCTTAAAAATGAATTTTGTCTTCAATCACATATCAAAATTGGGTCTAAAATTAACCATTGTCTTCCTACACATTTGAATTGGGGTTAAAAAGAACATGTGCTTCTATTGTTTGCATACAAACATTTCATTTCTAAGGGAAATTAATCGTTGTGAGTGTGAATCAAGTGCGTGTGTGATCACAAACACCTCACTTGATTTGCTTTTGTCAAACCCTTCATAGGAGGCCTGCTAGGGGATTTCATCACCCCTAGGGACGACCTCAATCGAAGTGTGAATCGAAAGACACGCTTGTTTGGAAGTTAAAATCTTGTCACTCTTGGCTAAGCCCCAAAGAACTTTATACCTTTGGGAAGTGAAGGTGAAGGGTGGGTTACCCCTTTCTCCCAGCTGTGTGGCAGGATTTTTCTTTCAATTCATTCCTTAGTCAACCTTGTGCAATCTAGCTTGAGACCTAATTGGCCATACCCCACTTGACTAGTCATAGGGCTTGTTGTTGTGTATTCAAGTGCTTGATTAATCATAGCATTTAATCTTGGAAGACAAACTTATCATTGTGCTTGGTGTGTGTGTTTATGCATTTACATGTAAAATCTTGTGTTTGATATTGCCCAAGTCAAACTTCCAATAAAATTTTTCCACATCATCCAAGTCATCCAATCTCGTCATTCCACATCATCATCTCTTTCATCTAATCAACATCATTTTACACCATGACAACATTTGAAGACATAGCACTAGGGCTTATTCACATGCTTCATAAAGCTCAAACAAATCAAACACCTTTAGACCAAGAAATCATTCAAAGCACCCATAACATTATCCAAAAACTTCAAACCAACCAATCACCACAAATGCAACAACTCATAGCACAAATCCAATACCTCATGGCCAACTGTCAAGTCCAACAAGCACATTATCAAGTCCAATCACCACATCAACACATTTCACATCAACCCTATGTGTCACTTACATCATCATATCAACCTCATCCATCCACATATCAAGTTTCCCCTTCGTCAACCTATCACAACTCTTCTAATTTCAACTCTTATCCACATCAATCAACCTTTCAACAGTCATTATCCTATTCAACCCCTCAATCATCATTACAACAACAAATCATATCACAAGTCCAAACACCATTTCAACCTCAACACATTCAACCCCAATCCTATGTGTCACCTTCATCATCATGCCAACCTAACACATCTATCTATTATGACAATGCCACATCAACATGTCCACCCATATCACAACAACAACGTAACTTCCCAAGTCCACCTTGGCAACAACATCAAGAACCTTTAAGTCTTAATGCCACCTTTGACAAGGGGAACACCAATCTAGTCCATACACCCTTACCACCATCCAATCAAATGCTTATCCCTAATCCACCATGTCCTAGTCCTAATCCATTGGCCTCTCCACCTTCTCACCCATCAAACTCTTCATTACCCCCACCATCATCTAATCCTCCATCAAATCAATCCCTTACATTTAGATATTTAAAACATAAATTGATGGCATTACATAAATCCACCAATCCACCTACAAAGGATGTGACCCAAGGGCTACAAGTAAGGAATCCGTTGTTGCCATGTCATTCAACACATATACTTGAACATACAAAAGAGTCCTCAAACGTCATGCCAAGTCCTTCAAGTCAACCATGTCATCCACAACCCCTTGAGCCAAGTCAAGAGTCTCCCCTCATAAGTCCAAGTCAACCTCCATCATGCTCCTATGTTGTTGACCATCTAGAACATGTCAAGTCTCTCCAAGAGTCATCCCCTTCTACTTCCATTCAAGCAACCCAAGATGTATGTCAAGAGCCTAATCCTAAGCACGTGGAAACATCAAGCCCGAGTCCTAATCAAGATCAAATCATTGTCATCCAACCCATCCATAATATATATCTTTTCTATGATCAAGATGATATCCATAGTGATGAAGAGCCTATGCATGAGAAACTTGATCCTATACCCATCCATGAGCAAGATATTCCAATTTCACCTCCATCTAGCACCATCCATGACCTTCAAATATCCACTTCCCTTGATGAGACACTTGCCTCCCAAGCACACATAGAAGATCAAACAAATACCTTGGATCTAAGTGAACACAATGCTAATCAAGATCCTTAATGATCCCCCATCATCCACTATCGACCCCATTGCAAGTCCTCCATCATATCTACTTGGTCTTTCCAATAAGGAACTCGTGTCTAGTGTTCCACCTACACCTAGTCCCATTGTCCATTGCATACCCCAAGGAAACCAGTCTCAAGATGTTGGTATTTCCTCCATGCATTCTAAGTCCACTTTCCATCATAAAACCTATCATATGCCTAAAGTATATGTTGCCATTCCACCACCGTCATCCTACAAGTGTCAAAATCATGTGACCATACACCTTCCTCCATCCAATTTACCACCATTACTTCCAACTCCTAATCTCCCTCCATCCGCTTTGCCACCATTACTTCCAACACCTAATATTCCAATCATTCATAAATACCCTAAATATCCTAGTCATGACCAACAAATGCACACATTGTGTAAACATAAAGCTTCCACTCAATCCATCCACCCCATGGGATTCCAAAATAAAAATTTGGATGCCTCTATTTATAAAGTCAAAAATTCTAAAGGTCTTAATTCCTTAGAATACAATTTCAAAAAGTCAAAGCCAAGTACATCTAAAAAGCTGTATAAGCCCATACCTTCAAAATAAAAGTCTAAAAACAAAATGGTTTGGGTACCTAAGCAAAAGGAAGGCAAGTCGAATGAGGCATCCATGTCACAAAAATCCCAACCATCCACTTCCATCCAAAATGCACATTCCATCAAAAAATCTAAAATTTTGAAAACCCACAAGAAAAATAAAAGTCATAAAAATACTAAGTCTATGTGGGTACCTAAAGCACTTCATCACCCATCTCCTAAGCAAACATCTCCATTGCTTCCTACACCCCGTCCACACCAAAAGCTTCAATGCTTATCACAATGTGTGCAACCATTGGTCATGGTTCCCTTCCATTTCACAACAAGCCCTTATACCTCCATCTCATCACCCCCCATCCACTATCCTACATATCTTCCCCATCACATCCCTATGGTCCATGCCTTTGGTTAAGCCTCCCCATTCCTCTTTTGCATAATTCCTATATAATCTGCCATTTTCCTCCATAATACACATCATAATCCATCATCTACCTACTCCATCTCCCTTTCATGTCATCCCTTACCAACATCTATGCGCATAATGACATTTGACATGGTCCATGCAATGACATCTATCTCTAGTGGGACTATTGCCTTTCATGCAACTAGACACTTGAGTCCCTCTTATCCATATTCCCCTATCCAAAAAGTCAAAAAAAAAAGTCAAAAAATAAAAAATAAAAAGAAAAGAAAAGAAAAAAAGTAAAGAGAAATCCCTTCGTCCAATGGTGAAAACTTGGTAAACAGGCGCCTTGGATAAGTACCATGATGAAAACCTGGCAAACAGGCATCATGTGTAGTTTGATCTTCTATGTCACTTACACTTGGGGGCACAATGTCTTATCTATCCAACCTATCATTTTTATGTCATATCATTTCCATCCTACCTACCATCTTTAGCCATCATACCTACCTATCATATTGGGTCCACTTATCCACTCTTCTCCTTTTGATCTTGATGAAGATATAGGGGAAAAGTGTTGAAACATGTTTTTTGGGTATCTCTTGACATACCTCATCCTATCTAAACCAATCATATCATTATCTTATTGTCATCAGCTTTGTCATGAAAAATCCTAAGTCTTGTACCTAGAATGGGGCATGTCATTCCTATGCGACATAGTCTTTGGAGATCACATCCTTTCTCTCTTATGCATACATCCATTTCATCCATTAATCCCATTTATCTCCTTGCACCTAGACTTGGCTTTCCCCTTGTCATTGGTATCTAGCACAAAGGCTACCCAAATTTTCATCCATTGACACCTCAAAATATTCTCAAAAAAGCCAAAAAAATCAAAACATGTCAAAAAATCCAAAAAAATCATAAAATGTCAAAAAGCCAAAAAAAATCATAAAATGTCAAAAAAATCCAAAAAAACCATAAAATGTCAAAAAGCCAAAAAAATCATAAAATTTCAAAATCAAAAAATCATAAAGCGGAAAAAAGACCAAAAACATCACAAAAGTCCTAAAAAGACCAAAAACATCATAAAATGTCTTGAAGAAAGACCTAAAAATCATAAAATGTCCTGAAGAAAAACACAAAAAAAAAATCCAAATCAATGTCAAAATCCTAAAAATAGAGTCAAAGTCAGTCATGTCAGTCAGTCCATGTCATTGTCGAACTACGTTGTCTCTGCGCATTTGCTACGTAGGCAAGGCCATCAGTCGATGAGTCCCCGAGACATTAGGTCAGTCCTTTTAGGTTGGTCAAAATAAAATCATGGCATTTGTCACAATCATCACATCGGTCAAATAAGTCAGACATAGTCAAACTTGAACACAAGATAGTCATTTGAAACGTCAATGTCAAAATTGGTCAAAATTAGACAACATAAGCCAATCAATCATATAGTCAACATCAGTCAACTTGCCAAAATATATTACTCAAAACAATGTCAATCTCATCACTCTTTGGTCCTCTTCAAGATGTGTCCTTCTTGGAGTTAGACCTCGTCAAAATGTCCTTTGCCTTTTTCAGGATGTGTCCTTCCTGACAATAGGCCCCGTCAAACTGTCAACACCGTCAAATTGGCAAAACTCTTAAACTGTCAAAACTATCAAATCAAACAAGAATTCAATCTTTGGCAAACAAACATTGGCAAACAAAATTACATGGCTGTTAATCTTTCTGGTCTTTCTTATCTTATCTTTTGGCTATCTTGGCTATTTTGTCTTATATTTTTTACTATCTTGTCTTTTTGGTCATGTTACTAGCTACCTCGAGGATGTCCCATGAAGGATTTAGAGGTGCGATGACGTATCCTGGCCTATTTTATTTTCTTTGACTGTTGTCTGTGGGTTGTCTTGACAAAAAGATTGGGGCAACTTCGCCCTTAGTATGAGTTAAGACATTCCTTGTCTATGACTGCCTATTTTTCAAGTGGATGACCTTGCACACCTTGGTCTACGTCATACCATTGTGTTTGTTGTCTATTTGTGTCATTTTTACCGCCCAATGATGATTAAGAGCAATAAATATTAAAAGTCCTATGGTAAGGTTTGAAGGATTTGGTCTAGGAACTTACATGCATCTCCTTTAGTCTTGTCATCTTCTCTCACTCGTCTCATATAGGCATTGCATCCTTATCATCATCCATATCATTTTCATTAACATTTCTTTGTCTCTTCACATTCTAGTCTTCTCATCCATTTCGAGAGCACACCCATGTTCTTGGAACCTGTCTGTCCTCTCGAGGGGGCATACCACAACCCTCCTCATCATTCTTCCTCATCTTATTTTGCACTGGGGCATATTTTTGACTTCTTTTCTTTGTCACAATGCGACATGCTACATTATGACAAAGAGGGGCAAAATGTAGACACATAAAATTGTCCTAGGCTTGCAACTCTTGATTATTCAACATTGCCCCTTTCATTCTTAATAATCAAATAATTTTTAATTATTTAATTATTTTCTAAAGTCATAATTCTTCTATTAATTAAATAATTTTAATTATTTAATTAATTCATTTTTATCTTCATTCTCTCTTGATTAATTAAATAAATTTTATTTATTTAATTCGTCACTAATTAAGTCCTCTTCTTTCTAAAATTAAATAAATTCTTATTTATTTAATTTTTATCCATTTTCCACTATAATTAAATGATTATTTTAATTATTTAATTATTCATTAGCCTCTTCTCTCATAAATTAAATAGAATTTGGTCCACTCTCTTGAATTTTGAATTAAATCATTATTTAATTCAAAATGATTCCTTTGTCACATTCCTCCATAATTAAATAATATCTTTATTATTTAATTATTTCTGGTCACCTGGAGTAAATAAATTTTATTATTTAATTTCTCCAACAACCTCTTTGTCCGTGCCATCTTATCTTCCAAATTAATTCTTATCTTTTTACATCTCATTTAATTTCGACCCTTGATTGAATTATCTTATAATTCAATCTTGGCCCTTCATCCTTATCATTTGCCCTAATTTTGACCTAACCCTAATTCTTATTGCAACATTCAATCTTGATCATTGATTCTAGGGTTTTTTGTCATCTTCTCATCCTGGCCACACATTCAAAATTGCAGTTTTTATAAAATGGCAATTTTGTTCTCATTTGGCTTCCTCTTGGTCTCTTATCTCTCTGGCTCTTGGAGGCTCTCTCTCTCTCTCTCTCTATCTCATGCTCATTTTCTATCAACTCATGGTCATTGTCATTTACAGTCATTGTCATTTTAGTCTATTGTCAAGTCATTTCTTTCAATAAAATCCTTCAAAACTTGCTTTGGTCTTGTCATTTGTCATAGTTGCTCATTTGAAATCTGAGGGCATATCTATTTACAGCAAGCTAGGAGGTGTAACAAAGGTGAAGCATGGAAGATGAAGACCTAGGGTAATATTGTTCCTTTTGTTTTCATGATTATTTCCTTTGTACTTTGTTATTTCATTGGAATTTTAATGTTATTGTGCAAACCCCCTTTAACAAATCTGAGATTTTCCATTGATTACAGTAATAAAATTATTTAAGAAAAACTAAAAACTTCAAAAAAACTTAAATGTATATTATAAGCAGTGAATGGAAGATACACTATGAAGCTATGAATGTGCTCAAAATTATTGAAATAACTATGAGAATAAAATGGGTTAAAGAATACAAGCCTAGATTATTTACAAAAATCTACTTCAAGAACAAAATCTGAAAATGAATGAAAATAGGCTAGAGATTTTAGGAAATGTCAAAAGTTGAGATATTAAGTGGAAAGAAGCTAAAACAAAGCCCTCCATTAAAATAAAGATTTCTAATAAATATAATAATTCTCTCAGTTATGAAGGCCCTCTATTAAAATCAAGATTTCCAATAAATATAATAATTCTCTCAGTTATGAAGGTGCTCTCTAGGAATTTAGACACATTTTGGCTACTCCTGTCCAATCTGTCATTCATCCTATTCATAATTAGACACTTTACTTGGATGAATAGCATAAAAGAAAATTAAAGAAAGAATTTCAAGGCATGCCATTTATATCATTTTTGGAGTTTCCTTTGTGGAAAGGTGAAGTATACAAAAGTTTATTTTCTTGGGTCTCTACCACACAACGATGAGGAAGAGAAAATGAACATAAAGAAAAATATCCAAAATACTATGAAGGTCACGACCATTACAACACAGAAAGCCCTCAAAATAATGAAAATAGTAAGTTGAGAGTGCAAACTTTTACATTTTCTATAGAAAGAAAGTAACCCATCAAGATTTGTGTAGGGAGATACAAGGGTTTTTATCATATTGCCTCTACTGAGCTCAAATCAAGCCTATCCTCATAGAAATTTAAGAGATAAGAATAATGAAACTTACACAAGATTGTTGTAAAGGAGACGCCCTCCAAAGTCTTTAGAAATGACCCTCAAAGATACTCCAATGGCAGTCAAACAAAGAGGAGAGATATCAAAAAATGGTAAGCAAAGGAAATACAATAGAAAAATACCCAGTTGTGACCAAGTGAGCTTAATAAAATGCTTCAAAATGGGGAATACTTTTCAGTTTCAAAACCAAAGACTTACCTCTGCAATAAGTTTTTTTTCAGGAAAATCATCAAAAACAACATAATGAGTCACCATTCCACTCTCAAACCCTACCTAGGCATGGCAGTGTTGTGTTTTCTCCAAAAATACAAGTGAAAAATGAAATGAGATTAGAGCTCAATTTCTTTTTGATTTAGGGTTTTTTCATTACCCTAGGCCCAATGGTTTATTTTTCACATTGTATTAAAGAAAATAGGTACCTTTTTTATGATTTTTTTTAGAAAAATCAAATACCATCGCCCACTTTCCCACTTCTTTACTTCATTTGATTTTGATTTCAAAATTAAATCTCACTTTTAAATATATTATAATATTATATTTATATTATAATATAAATATTATACTATATTATATATATAATATTAGTATTTAATATATTATTATATAATATCATATTATATTATAATTTATTATTATAATATATTGTATTGTAATATAATATATTATTATTATCATATTATAATATAATACAATACACTTCCTCAATTCATTTTTTTTGATTAACCACTTTAATATCATATTGTCTAATTTTTATGTTTGACTAATTATTTAGTCATCTTTATTTGTGTTTTGAAATGAAAGATAGCCCTAAAAATGCAATTGGATTGTTTAAATCATATTTTATTAGGGAAATTGACCAAAATTTCTCTTTGATGCATTTGACATGCTAACACAATAGGAAAATCAAACTGGCTTCAAATCATAGTTAAAAACATTAATGATTAATTAACATAATGAGTAATAAAAGTCAAAGAATGTAAATGTTAAATTTTTTAATAAAATATGTGAAGGCCTTAAAACTGCACCGAGAGCTAGTGCCTTCCACGCAATAGGTATTTTTGGTGCATCAAGCAACCTAGGGAGCCAAATGGCCCGCTTAGGTAGGGGTCCCATGAGGGGGGCTTAATCTCTATGGATTATGATCAAATTCAAAATAAAAAGGAATAGAGTAATAGACATTTATTTAGTTATTAATTTAGTTAATTATTTAGTCATTTATTTAGTCATTTTTATTTGTCTGATATTAGAGATTTATTTTGTCATTTAGTTGTGATTTTACCCGATGACCAGATTAGTCACTTATAAATGACCAAATTAGTAATTTATTTGTCAAATTCTACTAGTGTTAGTCACGTGACTAAAATTTTTAGTCACATAGTCATTTATTTGCCAAATTCTACTAGTGATTGGGAAAGGTGTTCCAAAATTTATATTGGGCATACTCACATTTGCTGTATTATTTAGGTTTTGTAGGAGAAAATGATCCCATGTATGGATTGTATAAATGTATTTTTTGATAATCAATTCATTTTTTAAGGCTTTAATAGTTTGGTTGACCTAGATCACTCATGATGTATGAATCAGGTTTATATTCCATTTTTTTCTTGTGTTTTGACCCTAATTACCTCTAAGGAATTTGAGACCAATGATGAGATGAAGGATGAAAGGGGTGAATTGTATGGGTGTTGAACTTTTACGAACTTTGGATCAATGCTAGACTTTAGGATTTGATTTTGATTGGTTTGATTTTGATAATGAACTTGTAAATCCCAAGATGTTGGATGTAACCTTTAGATGAACTTCTTCAAAGGGGTGCTAATTTAACTAGACATGAGAATGGACACATTCTCACATTCCTAACTAAACAAGGTGATTTTTATTTGTTTTAAGGATTAACCCAAGTCTAGAATTTTTATTTTTCTCTAAAGTTCTAAATTTTTTTGTGGGATGGAGATGATAAATTTTTGGGATGAAATGTTTGATTTGATCCTATATGAACCTAAGAGGGACCTTATTTATAAGACCAAGATAGTGAAGAAAATTATTTACCCTATAAATAATTCAAAACAAAAGACCAATGTTTTCAAGGAAAACCATAAGAAAAAAGATAACAAGCACATGCATAGGGTTTAATTGATTTAATCTTTGTTAATGAATTGCTTTTACCACATCCACTTGTCTTGTTTAAATTTCAAACTAAATGTCTATGTCTTAGTTCTCTTTCATTCCATAAGGTCCATTATGTGAAAATCAATGAGTCAAGGCCATATTTTCCCTAGGTTGACTTTGGAGAGAAAAAATTGAGATATGGGCCCAAATATTTAGAAGCCTCTATGGATAAAATCCCTAGGGACAAGCAGTAATATTTGGACTCTTCAAGGATGTTTTCTTTTTCCAAAGGGTTTGAAATTTTGATGACTTTTTAATATTTGTTTCAAAGTTTGAGATCCAAGAAATATGTTTGGCTAACTCACAAATTGAACAACCCTAGGTTAGAAATAACTATACTTGTTGAGTGCCCACTTAAATTTCTCCAAACACTAAGACAAAGTGAATAGTTAGAGATTTGGTAACATTGGATCCACTCCACAACACAAACTTCTCAGGAGCACTAAATCTCAAAATCCTCAAGATTTAGAGGCCTTAAGGATTTTTCTACTTCTACTTTGAATAGTACAAATGTGGGGTAACTTCAAAATGATAGTTCTTGCACAAACAAGTATTTGGGAGTTTTGGTCTTTTAAAAAAAGGGTTGTAGTAAGGACATCTAATTCATGGGATACTATGATAAACTCCATGAAGAGGTCTCCAAAACCTTAGAACAATGGATTTATGCATCATAAAGATACTGGGGGAGAGCTATCATGTACCACTTCCCATTGATTGCAAACTTTCCTTACAATCACAAATTTCTATAGTAGTTTAGAAGAGCTTACTGTTAGCTAATTACCACTTAAGTCATTACTTCCTTTTGAAGTAGGGAGGTAGGCCCTCTAAAGATAAAAAAAAAAGTGAAGAAGTACATTTGTAGTTCTACCACCTAGATTGTGTAAAGTGTTAGGAGGGAACACACATAATGCCTTTCCTTCACACTAGCATGAAGGTTCAATTTTATATCCAAATCAAAATGTGTGGGTGATTTTAGAAAATCGATGCCAAAAGCAATGATTTTGATTCTCAATATTGTCGAGTGGTGTAAGAGAAGTGCATATGTATTTAAATGACATGAATTACAAAATCACAAAACAAAGGATGCACAAGTTCTATTTAATTTCCAAAGCAATGATGAGTTTGTTTTAAGCACCAAAAACCAAGTGTGAAGTTGTTTGTTAAATTTTAGCCCAAAATCAAAGTCTAGTAAGTTTCTAATATTCAATTTTAGTCCAACTTTGAAAAATTCAAAACAATTATTAATATTAAACCCAAATTGATCTAGTCGGCCTAAAACAAAAAATAAAAGCAGGAAATGGATGTTCTAGACTATTACAATAAGCATTTAAAAATTCTTTCTCAATTTCAATGCTTGATTCTCCAACTCAAATTTTCTTTCTATTTCTTAATTACAATGCCGAATTCTAACACCATTGATTCTTTATGCAACCAACTTCTTCCCTTCAAATGCCACACCCTATGAAACCAAAAGAAATTTCACTTTTTTAGTTGTTGATAAAAAACTAATAATACATTAAGTGCATGGCGTACATGTATGATGTGATTATTATATCTTGTAAAAATATAAAGACATGCAAATCCTTTAGTTTTAATGCATAAATCAAGACAATTATTATTCATTAATGAAATTTTTAGGAAGATGATTTGTAAAAGTGCATCATATTCATATAGTTCTTTGTGATGAAACTAGTGCCAATACTACAACCCTTATCATGAAACTAGTGCCAATACTACAACTATCCATGTCACGAATCTTCATCCACCCATCACACCATCCACAAGTTGGGATCAACATAAAAGAAAAGATTTGAATCAAAGCACAAAGAATGTTATCAAAGAAAAAGAATTTGAGAAGCATAATGGAAAAATCTAATACACATGGATACCAAGAATACAAAGAAAGAGTATCCCTATCAAACTCCATTAGTCAAAGAAACTATGCAGAAAAATAAAAAATGGAAAAGTATCCATCAAATATGAACACAAAGGAAGCAATAGGCTTCTCAAGCAACATACAAAGTATATCAAGCAGTTGGTCCTAATTCTGCACATACTTTCCTATCCAGCCATCACTACTCATCCTCCAAAGTTTGGAGAGTCTAAGGTTCAAAACTATCAACCAATCCATCTTCTATTATTAAATACACAACACCATCCACCCCTCCATGCATGATATACAATTCTCATATTGACCATGTATTCACAACAACCTTTCATCATAAGGATTCAAAAGGCACTCTATTGTGATGTGCACATAAAGACAAAGTTAACTCCGTTATCAACAAAGTAGATCAAGAATCTCAAAAGTTGCATTCAAGTTCACGTATCTTAGCAAAAAAACTTCTTCAAGAAGGATATCAATGGCACATTATAAAAAGAGCATCTACATCAACACCACTAGGTGGTTCGACATGAACCTAAAATCCATCACAAAAAAAATATTTAAAAAAGTCATGAAAATAGTAAAGATAAAATTCATCCTCTAGTGAATACCACTTTGGTGGCAATTTGGACAGGTACCGTGATGAAAACTTGGAAAAAATGTGTCATGTGTAGAATCAAGCATCTTTGTGTGCTAGCTTAGTTGAAAGCATCTTATCTCATCCATAATAAATCTAAAATTCCATCCATCTTCTCCATAATAAATTCATTCATCAATAAACCATTTATCCAATCCATTTTCATCCATATGCATCCATCTTCCACATTATCTTGATCTTGACAAAGTTTGGTGTGCACTTTACTCTTAGTTATGGTAAACATTTTGACATTAGTCATTTTCATTGATCCTATCCTACCCAACATTATCTAAGCCATGAAGCATTATCCAAATGAGTATCCTCTATTCAAAAACCTTATATTATCACAAGATAATGCTTGGTATCCTTTTGTGAGCATACCCTATCAATCCATCCATACATACATCAAGGTAAACATCCATCCATCAATGTACATTTTACACTTTCTTATGGTAAACATCTTTACATTAGTCATTTTCATTGATCCTATCCTACCCAACATTATTTGAGCCATGAAGCATTATCCAAATGAGCATCCTCTATTCAAACACCATATCCTATCACAAGATAATCCTTGACATCCCTTTTTGTGCTTACATCTATTAGGATTCCCTTAGCATGCCCTTTCCCACCCCCTTGATAAACTCTACACCCTAAACCCTAAACCCTAAACACATCAAAATCACCTTGTTTAGTTAGGAGTGTGAGAATGCATCCTTTCTCATACCTCTAGTTAAATTAGCACCCCTTTGAACAAGTTCATCCTAAGGTTACATCCAACATATTGGGATATACAAGTTCATTATCCAAATCAAACCAATAAAAATCAAATCCTAAAGTCTAGCATTCACCACTTTCATCCTTCATCTCATCATTGGTCCTAAATTCCATAGAGGTCATCAAGGTCAAAACAACAGAAAAAAAAATGGAATATAAACTTGATTCATACATTATGAGTGATCTAAGTCAACCAAACTATCCAAGCCTTACAAAACCAATTTCCTATCAAAACTTGCATTTACACAATCCATACATGGGATCATTATCTCCTACAAACCTTAATAATACAAAAAATGTGAGTGTGCCCAATCTAAATTTTGGAACACCTTTCCCAATTGTAGATTTAAACTAAAGGAAAAACCTACAAATGTATCAACCAAACAATCAATGCATGAGGCTTCAACAAAGAAATCGTCAATGAAATAACATTAAACCATCAAATCAACACACCCCAAATATGAATATACCAAGTCCAAACTTACCAAACATGAACATATAAAATATACACTTGGTAAACTATGGTATAGATATGTTTTTAAATCATACCAATGTTGTTTAAATTGCAAACAATATGTTAACAACTCAATGTTTCTATACAATTCAAGGTAACACCATGCAAAATTAAGGCTACCTAAATCAAAGCAATGTGATTCCCAACCACAAAAATGTTCAATGTTAGCCTATAATTCAAAATCTAAACATCATCCCCAATTAGAACATTGTGCAAAATCAATTTGTCCATGATCAGATACAAACACAAAAAGTATGCATTCCAAATAGGCTTTCTCAACAACCAAATCAATTGTATCAAGGGTGTCAATATAAAAATCAAGTAAGAAAATGAAAATAAGCATCCATATGAGATATTCAAACAACCTTGATAATGTAAACAAAACAATAAAACATCAAAGAAACTAATTGAAAGAATATAAAAAGCATGTGAAAAACCTATCCCATAGTGGGAGTGGTGCTCCTTTGATGCGGAAAGGATTCCCTTTTTCCCACCCTCTTGATAAGCTTCCAATGATAAAGAATAAAATGTGATGCAAAGAGATGAGATGTGCCTATAGTGCAAATGCATAAGATGGTGGATGGATTTCAAATAGAAGTGGCATCTATTATAGGCTAAAGGGTTGAAGAATGGAGATATGGGAGGAATGTGGGACTAAAAGAGAGCCAATGAGACTAGGAAACTTGTTTCAATGCTAATGGGTAAGGATTGAGCACATTTTGCATGTGTTTGAGATGCAAGAGGCATGAAATGCATGTGGTTGATATGTAAGAGGCATCAAATGTATGTGGTTGATATGTAAGAGGCATCAAATGCATGTGGTTGAGATGTTTTGGAGGGAAATTTTTTAGGTAAGAAATTCAAATAAAGGGAGTTAATGAAGGAAAATTCCATAGAATATTCTTTTCAAAGGATAAATGAGGTAATTAGTTAATTAAAAGAAACTATTTTCATGTGCAAATGGGTTAGTTAATCATGGGTTGATTTAACTCTTGGAGAGTTAAAATATATAAAATTTATTAATGATTTTTAGAAGGTGATTAAAGTTAATTAATTGATAATTTAATTGACTTTAAGTGGGTTAGTGAAATTATGATATTTGATTTAAATTATTTGATTTATTTAATAAAATATCAGGACTTTGGGGATTTAATTAAACAAATTGATTTAATTAATTAAACGTGATGGAAATTAATGAATTAATCTAATAAATCTCTTTATTTGAATAAAACAATTTGATGATAGTTGATCAGAACTAGATGCACTATGTTAGTTAGGATTATTTGCATTTCTACACCCACCTTTCTGAGTTGATCTAAAATGGGTTTTTAATGTAATTTCCATCCCTTGGGATTAGGTCTTGGAAAACTAAACCAGGACCCATTCACCCTAGGTGGCCAACGGCTCCTCCCTTAATAATGGGTCTTAGGTACCTATAAATTCCATTTTGAAGGATGAATAATGTAGGGGTACTTAAAAGTAGGTCCAAATTAAGCATTAAATTGTCTCTTTTCTTAAGAGTGTCCAATTTTCTACACAACAACAATGTACCATTTAAATCCATTAGTTCACAAGAGCCCAAGACCTAATGTGAATGTATCAACCACATTACAATGCTAAATGAAGGAAACATTAGGCTAAAATTCACAAGGAGGGCCCAAAAAAGTGTGAAAATGTCCGCAAAGACATTTTTTGACACCGCACATAACAAAATTGTAGTTCACAAAAGCATTCAAGTGCTTACAAGAGTGTTCAAGAGCATTGAAGGGCAGATTCTTCATCATTTTTTGTAGAAATTCAAGATCCATTATCATGTCAAGATTATCAAGCATCAAGTATGTTATTGAGCTAGTGTTGTGATGTTGCATTCAAGATCCAAGGTCAAGCACTATTCTACACATTTCTCAAGATCTAGATCTACATCCTTCATGGCAATTTCATGCTAAATTGCTGATTTGTATTACAAGACATCATTCAAGGTATCATTGATTGCATATTCATGTTTCATACTTCAATTTCATTATTTCATCATTTGGTTTAACTAAATTAAAGGGGTTTGACCAAGGAAAACTCCTATTCCCTAACAATCAACAAGTTCTTTTCCTATTTACATGTGTGATTGCAAGTTTATAAATTGAAGAAAACTAGATTTGAAGCCTTGAAAAGCACCAAAATGACAAAGTTGCAAATGTCATTAAAATTTTCATGAAAAGTTGTCAAGACTCATGAAATTTTAGATCTAGGGAAAAATATCCATCTAATTTGCAAGAAATTGATGGAATAGTGCTTCTTTGGTCCATCTTCATAAGCTTTTAAAGTTTTAGTTCTAGATTCTACTCTGGGGACACTTCACAAAAAAATGGAACTGATCCTTTAGAAGTTGCAAATGAGTCCCACTACAAGTGGTTTTTAGGGTTTTTTGTAGATTTAGATACCCATTTGCTAGATTCCTATTTCTGCATAGAAATTTTGATCTGGGATTGATTTTCCCAAATTGGCGAATGAGTCCGATTAGGCCTAAATTTTAGGTTATTCAACATTTTAGGCCTCCACTCAAGCTCCCTTAGATTTTTAGGTGCTCCTTTGTACTTTTCTAGTTTGTTTTTCTGATTTATTTGCATTTATAGTTCATTTAGTGGGATATCATACATCATTGATTTCAATCATTAGATCTTGCATTGCATTTGTCTTTTCAAGTCTTAACTTGGAGGTGAACCCCTCATTAATCTCCAATCAGCCCCTAGGACAACCCTATTGCAAGATCTCTTTCTCTTTTGCATTGAAATCTCTAGGGTTACCCTTTAATGAAGTAATTGGAAAGCGAGTGTGCTTTATGTCCTAAGCCATATGATAGAACTCAACCCCATTTTTCTGTTGTTATAGGCTTGTTGAATTCCAACATTGTATTATCCATTCATCATTCTTTTCATACTATCATTATTACATTTCAAGGTTTAATTACCAAAATGGAGTTTAACCAAGGCAAACCCTGATTCACTCAAGAAAAATCATTAAAAGTATATACAACCATTGAGGTAGGGTTGCACCATATATTTCTCATTATTATAAGGAATCATGTCTACACTATATCTCAATAACTACACAATATTTTTGGCAATGCTCATATGAGTCTTTTTTTATTATTATATAGTAGACAAGCACCTACAACTATCACTTATCCATACATGTGAGATAAATACTTTATTCTAACTAACTAGTAAAATGAGATATACATCATATAAACCCGAATACACTATTTATTATTATTTAATGCACTATACTACTATGTCTCTAGGTATAGTATATTCTATCTCTCCTATATAATTTTCACGCTTGAAGCATAGAAGAGAAAGCATTAAAATACTCTAAAATAGTACAAATATGGCACCATTCTCATTCATCTAAGACACCATATATAATATTTTTTTGTCACATTCAGCACTATAAAATTTCCTCTTATTTTTCTACCATACATTTCAAGAGATATGAGAATGAAAATAATTCTTGTAGTTTTTCCTATCATTGCAAGTAAAGATATAATAAGCAACTCTCATATTCCTTGAAGAACCATACCTACATGATAGTTTCCTTCCTAATTCTCAAATTGTATAATGAGGTGAATGCTAACATGCTACACCCCTTTCTCTCTCCTCAACATTATCCAAGTTTTCACCCTTTTGTGCTACTTGCTTTGTTAGCTTATGATGGGAAATAATCTTTTCTTTTTTATTTTCTACTACTTCCTCATCCTCTTCTTGTTTTTTTCTTCCATGAATATTTCTTAAGCTCCTTGAACTTTTCTACCTTAATATTGTTTTGGTATTCATTACATATAATATATTGTAATGTAACTATTTTAGTTCTATATCAAATCATAGTAATGTTTTTTTTTCCTACATTCATATCAATTAATGTTAGACAATGATATTTAAGAACAATACCTAACCCATCCATATTTAGATAGCAAAAAGGATAATGTAAATATTACTTATCAATAGAGAGAGTTGAACTTCTTAAATTTTGAATATATTTACCCTTGATATAATGATCTATATTTTTTTATTTTTTAATTATAATTGTTAGATTAAATCCATACAATAGAAATTATACTAACTATTAGAATTTAAAGAAACAATAACCCTACCTTTTCACTGCTTCCATAAAATAAAATAAAAAAATCTTCCTTTGCTATAGCTAAAGTACATATACTTTATCCTCCGTTTTCTATTCATCCCATTTCTCTTTACCCCTGACTTTATTTTCTTCTTACTCTTTCCTTTCTCTGTCTTTCTTAATTTCTTTCTTAATTTTTTCTTCCTCATTTTGTGAACTATTAATTACTTTGTTGGCCAGTTATCAAAGGAAAAAACAAATAATTCATATAAAATAAATGTCAGTTTGCAATGGACGTAAACCATTCGATATTTTCATCATCTAAATGCAAATTAAACTATGTATTTCATAAAATGTTTTGACCATAAATTGTTTATAGTGGAGCCGCCAGCCACTCTAAAGTATTACCTGTTCCATTAAATATAAAACCTATAAATAATAAATTGATTTTTTCAGTCGACAACTGAGAGTTTTTTATTAGAAAGACGGAAACAATCCTGCATTTACATACATAGTTTTCTCCTTAATCCCCTAGACAAATAAATTAAGTATTCTATCTTTGCATTTTCTAGACATCTTTTATAGTAAATGAAACTGCTTTTTTGAATATAACTCTCAAGACGTTCTATTTCACATTTTATTAGGGAACGAAAAGGCTTAGTTCAGCATCAATTAAACCACTAAAGTAGAAGCATTCCAGGTATCTACCTCTTTATTTGTGAAAGCAAGCATAGTTTGTCTTTCAATCATACGGAAGAATGGCAAAAACATACATATTCCATGTACACATATTTTTAAATGATCCACGCTACTGAATATCTATTATAATGTGCATCTAGCATCCTGCATAATTAAGCTTATTTTTAAGATATCATATAATTTTAAATTCCTCCAACCCTTAATAGCATATATCAGCACATAAACTAAACTTTCAATTTTTTGGTTATGAAGTTACGACTTGTCAAATATAATTTATAGTTGTCGACAGCTTTGAAATGAATTAGCACCTCAAAACGACCGTGCAGCATCACAGCATCTTTTCAGTTTATGTTTTTCGTAACACGTGAATTCCACATTCATCTTCTCTAGTTCCAATATGCTTTCAAAAGTTCATTATAGTATATAGCTTTTAAAAACAAATTCAACGAACTTTGCTATATATCTACGCAGCTATTTGGTGCTGAAAAATTCCCTTGAACGCTCAGACTAAACGTGACCTCTCATTAATGTTTTATAATGCATTTTATCAATGCTCTATACTATTCTTAAAAGATTGTACTTCACAAAAAGATATATAAATCTCAAAACGGCAACTAGGTACTCCTTGCCGGTAGAGATTCTAACGATTCTTTTTTTTCCAGCGATTATAAACGTATTTTTGCAGCTTTCTTTTCAAGAAATTGTTTATAACATGTCTTTAGGATTTTATTATACATTCACAGAGCTTGAAAGCCTGCAAGGATGCTGAATAATAAGTTATTTCAACTAGATATTTTATGCACTACAAGAGCAACGCAAATAAATAAGATTCTCGGCTGATTTAGTAAATATTTTCTTATGCTTACTTATTTTCGTTCATTGTCAAAAACCTGGTAACGAATTTGACAGAATAGAAAATTTATTTGTTTATCGTCAATTTCTGTTGGGGCATTTAGACTGTCGACCAGTGGGAACATCGAGTTGAGATCCCATTCATTTTCCAGACTTAATGTATTTATTTTTGTATTCAATTGCACAGTTCCTCGAGAAAAGAGAAGAATCATATTGATGCTATTTTGCTATTAAAGTGGTTTCTAATGATTATAACTATTCGATGATTCTGACAAGTCTCAGATTCCATTGTTGGAATCCACAGATTCATAGAATATACACTTGAAGTAGAAAAAAGCTGTAATATATTTTAGATGTCATGACAGTGATGAAGTGAATAAGGGCCTCACAAACATAAACAGTACTGCTAACTGAAATAATTTGATATTATGTGTATGTTATATATTACCGACAACACGTGCATCCGACAGTACTTTCGGAAAGTAAATATGGTATCTACCATCCCTCGCTTTTAGTATAATATAATCCCTAGCATGTTGGAACTACCTGCTTATCACGAGTTACCACATTCGAAAAGTAATATTGTTTGTTTCGAGATTGTATATCACTAATACCCACAGTCCAGATTCCATTCATTTGATAAAAAATTGGCTTCACATTTTTCAACGACTGCCGAACAATTGCGTTACTGCTATACACTTTGAATACTAAGCTAAATGCCCATCGCATCTCTACAGGGCAATTTATCTAGTATCCATGGCTATGTCGTTAAAGAACTAAAAATGGTCTCAATGTTTCCTGGTTAATTTTTATAGAGTTCTAGTTGCACTAGAATAATGTATAACAAAATTATTTTAGTTAAGGTTGGTCAACAATCATATTTAATAATTACTATTTTTTTATTAGTAGAAATAATTATAAAAGAGAATTTGAATAAATGTTCAATGGTTACATTCAATATGTGGTATATATATTTAATTGTTTTATTTAATATGATTATTTTATCATGGTATGGAAATTAGAGGTAAATATTTGTCTCTTAGAAGATGGATTTAAAAAATATACATAAAAGATTGTCAAACACAATCACTTGCTTAGTCAATTAGATTGATATCTCAACAATTTGAGAAAAAACAAAGAAAATGAAATATGTTTAAATTATTATAGAAAATATATTTGAGGACATAAATATGTTGAAGAGAAGATTATCTACATTGACAGAGCAAATGAGGAAGATGTTAGAAGAAAATATATCAAAGGTCATCAATGAGTCAAATTAGGAACTAGGACGAACCCAAAAAAAATATTTCTTATCATGAAATTTCTAGAATTATAGTACCACGAAATCTCAAAAAAGTGGGATTCATGAGAAAAGAAAGTTTCAATTGAGATAGGAATCATTCACAATTTCACTAAAAAGAAGTAAACTTCTTAGCTAAATTATTTTTATCTATTTAGCACTAGAAGTCTAGGTTAACATGATAGAGTACTCACTAGATTGCACAATACTTGCTATCTCAATAAGTGTAGTAAATGTTATTTTAGGAGTCTAGTGGTTCACTATATTAGAAATAATTGAGATAGATTTTTAGAAACTATTCTTATGTTTGCATAGAAGGTATGATAATTGAAATTATAGGGATATAGTCAATAGTAGTAAGCAAATAATTGAAATAGATTTTTAGAAACTATTCATATGTTTGCATAGAAGGTATGATAATTGAAATTATAGGGATATAGTCAATAGTAGTAAGCATTCTTCAAATGCATGATTGATCAAAGAAAAGACGAACATAATCAATTTTATGCAAGATGATTGATAAAAAATGATAATGAACGTCAATGGACTAGAAAATATAGTGTTATATAATCATGAAAATAAATATTTCTCTTTCATAAAAAAGAAAATCGAGAGAATGAACCGCAAAGTTGGAATATTGCATCTTATATTAGACAATAAATAAATTAATATGTAAATATTAATTTATAGGCTAGCTAAAAGTTAGTAAATAATAAATTAATAATTTGTTGGAAATATGCATTCATGATAGTTGTTATATGTAAAAATAAGACTTTAAAAAACCATTGCAATGTAATGTGAAAGATCAAATTGTGTAACTGTGATTCAACAATATATTCTATATTATTCTTTATTGTTCTTCAACAATAAAATTTTAATATTGTATCACAACAATGAATTTCTATGCTTATGTTTTGAGAATTGTAACACCTATTATTGTGAATAATTAAACCATTCAATATACTTAAGTGTACTTAGGTATATGAGGTTAGAAAACTTCTTTTCTAACTGAATGTACAACCTTTAAGCATGTAGAGGCTGAATATTACTAGCATATTACTATTTTGAGTTCAACAATTTTATTTTCATGAGGTTGAATAAGAAAAAAAGATTAAGTTATGTCTTGCAAACCTCAACGAAAGACAAAAAGAAGGAAGATCTAGTAGATAAAATGACAAGCACAATGAACAATTCATAGGTTTCATTTAATTGACCCAAATGATAATGAATACAAGGTGTTGCATATATAAGAAAGGATGATAGAATCAACTTATGAGGTGAATTGACAAGTTCCCCATGAATTGATCAGACTAGGTACACAAAGCCAACCCTAGAACTGTTATTTTGCACTATATCCACAAATGCGGGCTGAATAGAGCCATTCTTGGTAGCAAAGGATCCCATGCCACACTGCTCAGGGGGTATTGCAGAAACCCCATCCTCAACCATCGGAGAACGAACCACAAGAATGTGAGATTCTGCATTCAAGTCAACAAATAGCTCGCAGCCCGGAGGAGAAAACAAGGGCGACACATCAATACGGGTGGAAACCAAACTAGGCGAATTCAAAATTTTGGCGAGGCAAGAGAAGCCGAAGATGTCCATAATGAGCTTATTTTATTGTTTTACATAATTAATATTATTTCATTGTTTTAAATATTTAATATTCTCTATTAGTAGAAAGATAGTATGAAATAATTTTTTTTTACATTAATTAGTTATCTATCTATATTTAAAGATTAAAAAGGAATAATCTTCTATTAGATGATAAAATGATATGTAGGAAGAATAATTCATGGCTTATTTTTTATTAAAGTGAAGAAGAGATTAAAGATGCTTAGTGAACAACATACATCTTTATGTGTCATTATAGTTCTTCTCCACCTCCAATACTTTTTTACTTGATTCCTAATTAGACTATTCAATTTATAATAACCACATATCATAATAGCATGAAATATACTTGAGCTGTATGTAGAATCGGATATGCTCAATTGATAAAGAAATAGAAATTTACAAAACATTTATATATACATGAAAATAATTCACTTCACAAGAAAATGTTACCAAATAATCAAAAGGAGATTCCCAAATAAAAATAAACACCTTCCCCCCTCCCCCCCACAAAAAAAATGGTTTTCCTACTTTATCGAGCTCATATTGAATTCACTAAACCTTCTTAATTACCAAAATGAGCTCTTTATCAATATTAATTTCTTCTACCTTCACCTTTACATTCCTAATTCAACTCCAATTCATTTACAATAAACAGGGTTTATTGCACAACATGAACAATTTCTTGTAGGATTTTTTAAAAAACACATAATAAGGACTCTACAAATTCAGTGTTCAACTCCTCCACATTTACCACTAATAAAAATTCTAAAAAAAATTGTAATCATATGATATTATGGGCCTACAACACTATGAAATGAAGGATCCAAAGTGTTTCATGTATCGTGTTACTATGAATAGTACATAAAGGAGAAATATGAGAGATGTAATTGCCAACTACCTAACCATCGCTTTAGACATAATAGAATGTTAATAACTAATCAGTAATATTCTAATATTACCCTTATTATATTGTTCCTATAAATGCATCTTTGAAATATAAACTTACTCAAATATGCACAATGGGCTGCCCCCACACCCCACGTGGCAATCTTGCTGGAACAAATGGCAAGGTAAGCCACTACTAAATCAGCTGAGTCATATTTATTTAAGGCCATCTTGTAATGCATACAAGATCTAGTTGGAACATCATTCTCTTGAACTGAGGATCGTTGCAGCCTTTTATTTTCCATGGCTGTAAAATCAAATGATAAGTACATGTTATATTTATTTACAACATTCAATACGTTAAGCATACATTAATAAAAAATACTCGCGAGGATCGTCGTCCAAATATATAATTTCTTGAAGGGAAGAAAAGTACTTTTATACTCACCGAAAAGGAAAAATTGTTAGGCGTTGCCCCAGCAAAGAGTGCCTAGTTGCTATTCTGAGATTTATATATACTTTTGTTAATTATAACGGTTTTTAAAATACTAGAGAGCACTAATGCGGTTCGAACATGTAGAGAAACCTTTGTCCTTTACACGTTCCGTAGTGATGACACACAGCGAGCTCGAACATTCAAGGGAATTATAAAACAAGAAGTTGCTCGAAAATTAGATAATATAACCAGTTTTCGATAGTGTATTAGAATTCTAAAAGATTAACGTGCCATGTACGTGTTATCGAAAACCTAAACGGAAAAAAAATGTCTTCCTGCAGACCGTTGTGAGGCCCTTATACATTTCAATGCTGTTAATAGCTATAAATTGTATTTGACAAGTTGTAAATTCATGCCAGTAAATTAAGAATTTAACAAATTCCAACCTTTTGAATTTGAGGTTATTGACCATCTCTGTGTTTCGTGTCAGAGAACCTGACTTGTTCAAGAGTAAAATACTAACAATATCATTCTAACAAATTAGATATAAAAAAACCTAAAGTACGAAACATTGAAGGTTCCCATTGGTAGAGAATTTTGATAGGGAATCTGAACCAAAGAAGTCTATATATACAATGTTGGGTTATACAGAAATGCAACAACCACTGTTCTGTGACGTCCTTAAGCTTTTCGTGTCTCTCAAGTCCTGCCCAGTTACCATTTCTAATATACCCGGCTTCAGTAGCTTCTGTTCAGTACAAAATGAAAACTGGTCTTGCTTTCATTCTTTTTGTGTCTTGGTTTACTTGGGCTATTTTGCTTTCAGAATCTCGGCCAATGAAGCTACCCAATACTGTTGTCATGACCTCTGGAGTTGCTCCTGCCCCCATCTTTATTGCGGTCCCAGTTGTTAACCAGAAAGAGAGAGCACGCTATTTGGCAGCAGATGAAAGCCTTGACGGTGTAAAATCTGAGAGGAAATATGGTGTTTATATGACAAGTGAAGATGATGTTAGTGGAGGAACACCCATCGCGAACCATCCACAAGGCCATAGCCCAGGGGTTGGACATTGAACGTTTATATTAAGACTATTAGCTGTTATGTATATTGGTTTTCTGCTGATTGTTTAGAAGATGTTATCTTGCATTATCTTACTTTGTACACCATATATCATGGACGGATGTCAGTTTCAACATGATATATAGATATCCAGAGTCATAGCATGTAATGTTCTATGTAGTTAAATATCATTGTTAGATCCGAAAGTGTCAATGGCAATGTAATGTAAGTAAAATTGTTTTCCTTCATTTTTATGGTACTTATATTGTAAAGTTGAAGTATTAGATTTTTTGGCTCCCATAGAAATATAGTTCAAAAATACCGTCGTTACGAGAGACAAGTGAAGTAAAACAAACTTAAAATTGATTTGAAAGTATTTAAACACATTGATAAGCCCACTGTTTTCGTTCTAAGCACAGTAACGCGTTATTTTTTTGCTAGCCAGGGAAATGAGAAAGGGATACTCCTCTTCTCTTCACTTTTGTTATTATGTTTTGAGAAAGACTACACAAACATTAACAGCTTACTACACAAACATTAACAGCTTATAACATCTGCCGTTGAGGGAAATGAACTTATGGTATCCACGAAATGAGCTTCATTACGCAGAATGGCGGACACACATTCTAAGGTGCTTTCAGTACATCGATATCATTGAAAACGTTGTCGTTTCAGATTGCATGTATTGGTTGTTTTTCACTACCTGTCAACTCTAAAATCCTAGGAATAGTATATAATGAAAATAATTTTAAACAAACAAAATATTTTAATGAAAGACGAAAATTGAGTAGTTAAAGAATGGATTATATAATGTGAATATTAAATCAAATCAATATTGAAATGAAAGACGAACATTGGTTAGAACTGATGTCTTTGTTTTGAAATGTAGTTAAGGATAATTTATATAATCTAAAGATTAAATCAATATTTTTTAGATAGATTTTAAGATTTGAGTAGAATTAGTGAAGATGATGGTATCTCATTAAAAAGTCATTCATCAACGTTCAAACCTCTCGAGGTTCAATCTCTGAATGATTTTGATAGATGAGATTCCTCTTCACATAATAGCTTGGATAAAGGATGATTTTGATTTAGATGAATGATTATTTAGATTGTCATAATCTACTATATAAGAAAATAAGTGCAGAATATTTCCCTTTTATAAAAACAAAATTATATATTATAATAATATATCTCATAATATAAATTAATAAATATCATGTAATCCTTATTAAATTACTTTTAACTAAACAAGCTAAGAACAAGAGGGCTAAAGGGCTAGAGTTCTTCAACCATGTTGCTTTAATGGATACTACACCACTTAAAAAATGAAGATTCAAATGCCACTTCCAAGTTCCCTAGATAAAATTAATTTATATTTAACATCCAGGGTGTGGTGAGATTCTCTCACATCCATGGAGTAGTGAGAGATGATGCCATGCAATTGTGAATTCAGCGAGGTGAGAAGTTAAATCATCGTTTGTATCTCCAAATTTGAAATGGGTAGATTAAAATGTGTTTTACCACCATAGTTTGTATCGGAAGTAAATTTACACTATGATGAGGATTTTTATACCAAGAACCATTGTGACCCGTATTTATATAAATCGAATTAAATCATGAACAAATATCCATGAAATCTCTATATTGAGTCAGCTTGCAAAACTAGCAGCGAGAGATCGCCTCATGTGTCGATGAAACCCAATGAAACACTAAGATCAACGATAAAAATATGGGTTTGGGTAAGATCTAGTCACCATCACATTTCAAGTAAACGCAAATTACTTATTTGTTTCTAATTTTAAAAACATAAAAGTTTGGAGGTTTTATATTAAAAATTACAAAATCATTTTATCTATTCTCACACATTTTTTATGGTGATGAAGTCTTGCATTCAATAGAATTTGATCTTTAGTGGACTCATCCAAAACTATTCAACTTGACCATAATATTTAATCTAATTATATCCTCTAGTTTTAATAAGTTGTCAAATCTTTAAATATCACTCAATAGTTAAACAACATCAGTTCTATATTTCACTCTTACCAAAAAGTGGTAAAGAATCGCCCTATTTTTATTAACTAAAATTTACTTTTAGTGGGATTACATTTAAGAATAGTCATCTAAACCTCTTATTGACCAATTTTTAAAATGATAAATAGCTAATGGATAAGATAGTGTCACATTTTAAGGGGTCCAATATTTCTTATAAGTAGTAAATATTTTTCATATTTTTAATAAAAAAGTTTTACTTTCAACCATTGAATTGGGTGATACTTAAAAGTAGTCATATGAACCCCATATTGGTCAATTTTTAAAATATGAATTGTCTAATAGATAAGATATTTTCACATTTTATGTGCACCAAAATTTATCTTCTTTGTTTATTTTTAGCTATGTAGCTTGGGAATTTTTTCTTGGCTTGAGTCAAGTGGGGCCACAAATGGGGGAGCTTATCCCCAACATGAATGCTCAATATACTAGTAAAAGTTGAAAGCTTCCAAGATCATTGGCCTAGCAACCATTTTAATTTAAAATCATGAATGTTTCAAACTTGCAATCTTAATAGTCTAGTAGGGGCTTAATACTTATGAGCTTAACAACCCAACAAAACTTTGAATTTTAGTTACAAGGATAACAATATCATTATTTAACCATTAGATTGTTAGATATGAATGCTATATATATATATACACATACACACATACACATACATACACACACACACACATATATATATATATATATATATAATTAATAAAATATTATTGTTATAAAAAACATAGAATAAAAGATTATAGTTTGATTAAGTAAATTTAATTTGTAAAAATAATAATATAGTTTTTATTAGATCATTTCCATGGGTATCCATTAAAACACTAAACTAGAAGCATTCTTTAATTTATCCATTTGTTTATGAAAACTTAATCACTTTGTCTTTCAGTCATACAGATTAATAGTGGATAGGTAGAGAAAAAGGACAAAAACATGCATTTTCCATATACACATCTTTTTCAAAGTCTATTATAATTTGTTTTTTAACATCTTACATAATTAAGGATATTTTAAAGCACATAATCACCACGGGAAAATTCACCACCATGACAATTCACTGCGTGAAAAATTAATTGCATGAATTTTTGGCAGTTAATTTTCCATGACGGTGAATTGCTGGTGGCAGTGAATTTCCCCGCCGTAAATTGTTGATGGTAAATTTTCCCTCCCTGAATTGCTCACGATCAATTTTCCTAAAACCATTTTAAAGATATCATATAATGGTATTCTCCTCCAACGTTTAATAGCACATATCAGCACAGTCTAAACTTTTAATGTTTTGTTTATGAAGTTACGATTTGAAAAATAAAATTATTTGTGTCGACAACTTTGAAATGAATTAGCTGCTCAAAGCGGTCCTGCAGCATCACAGTATCTTTTCAGTTTATGTTTTTCGGTGGAACGTGAATTCCACGTTCATCTTAGTTCTAATATGCTTTGCAAAAACTTATTATAGTATATTAATGCTCTATATTAGGCTTAAATGGTTGTACTTTATAGATCTGAAAACGGCAACTAGGCACTTGTTGCCGGAGGAAATTCTAACAATTCCTTTTTTTCCAGATTATAAACGTTATTTTGCAGCCTTCTTTCCAATAAATTTTATATAACATGTTTTTATGATATTATTATGCAGTCTCAGACCTCAAAGCCTGCAAGGATGATGAAGATAAGATATTTCAACTGGATATTTTATGCATGACAAGAGCAACGTAAATATATAAGGTTCTCGGCCGACTTAGTAAATTTTTTGTTAATAAGTAGGAGATATTTTGTTGTTAGTAAATATTTTGTTATGCTTACTTAGCAACGAAATGAGAGAATATCGTTAACTTCCTTTGAGCATTGCCGACCAACATCTTTAAAAAATTGAATAATACACAGTGCCGACCAGTGGGAACATCGAGTTGAGATCCCATTTTGCAGACTTAATGTATTATATTTTTGTATTCAAATGCACACTTCCTTGAGGAAAGAGAAGAATCTCGTTGATGCTATTTTGCTATTAAAGTGGTTTCTAATGATTATACCTATATTCGATGATTCTGACCAGTCTCAAACTCCATAGCTGGAATCCATAGATTCATAGAATATACAATTTAAGTAGAAATTTGTAGTATATTTGTCTTGACAGCGATGAAGTGAATAAATGCCTCACAAACATAAACAGTGCTGCTAAATGCAATTTTTTTTATTCTGTATATGTTATAAATAGCCGACAACCCATGCATCCCACACTACTTTGGGCAATGTGAATTTGGTATATACTATCCCTCGCATTTAATATTAAATAATCCTTTGCATGTTGGAAGTACCTGCTTGATATCACGAGTTACCACTTTTGAGAAGTATGATTGTTTGTTTCTAGATTTTATATCACTAATACCCACCCTCCGGACTTCGTTCATTTGATTAATAAAAATCAGTTTCATATTTTATAAGGAATGCCAAACAACTGCATTACTACTGTATATTATGCTAAATGTATATCGCATCTCTGCTGGAAAATTTATTTAGTATCCACGGCTATGTCGTTAAAAGAACTAAAAATGCTCTCAATGTTTCCTATTTAGTTTTTATAGAGGAGTTCTTATCGGACTAGAATAATGTATGAGAAACAAGGTTGGTCAAGAATTATATTTAATAATTATTAATTTTTTTATTATTAGAAATAATTAAAAAGGATAATTTGAATGAACAATTTATGATTACACTTTTCAATTTTTTTAACTGCAATCTTCTAATTTTTAAAACTAAAGCTATATGAAAATAGTAAATCTTCACTAGTAGAGTCTATTGGATTAAAAGAAATGCAATCAACATTTAAATGGATTAACGTAAATATTGCAACTCTATTTCAATTCTTATTTAATTGAAAAGAATAGTCTAAGAACATATTAACCCTTCAATACAAAGAATTAGCTCTGATAATATGTAGATAAGAACCTAGAACAGTATAACAAGATAATACAACAAAATAGTAAAACAACCAACAATTAAAATAGGACACCAAAGATTGTGTATATGACAAAATTAAACCAACAAAATAAGGCAGATGCTCTGGAACCTTTTAAATAGAAGGCATATGCCCTGGAACCTTTCAGACAGAAGGTAGATGCTCCAGAACCTTAGATGTGCCCATTTTTTTGTGAAGAAGTTGGTTGTGCCGAAACCTTTTGAGAAGTATGCTAGGCATGAAGGTGGATGCTATAGAAGTTTTTTGAGCAGAATGTTAGCTAGTTGAGATTAAGGGGGAGTGTTAGAAATATTTAATCTCACCCTTGCTATTCATGTTGTCCTCTCTAGCTCAGCATATTTAACATCATTTAAGGCAATATATTAGGAATACTTTTTGGAGAAGATTTGGATTAATTCGCATTAACTGGCTTATTACTCTTTTCACAAGAAATTTTTAAAAGATTAAAAAAATCTTAATTTTCTTTAACTAAACTACTGATTTATTTTGAATTATAATAAAAATTAGTTGGATCTAGTTCAAAATTAAATCAATAATTATAAAATAAAAATAGTAAATCCATAATATAACCCAAGAACATATTATATGCTCACATAAATTATTTCAAGTGAGTGAGCTAAGGAAGAGAGGATTAAAGGACTAGATTTCTTCAACCATGTTGCTTAATGTATATTTCATTACTTAAAAAGTTACGATTCAATAACAATTTTTAGGTTCCCTAGGTAATGTTAATTTATGTTTAACATCCAAGGGGTATTGAGACCATGTCAAGTCCCTCGAGAAGTGATAGATGATGTCACATAGTAGTGGGTCCTACGAGGTGAGAAGCTAATTCATCATTTGTTCAGTCGAGTTAAAATGTGTTTTAGCATCTTGGTTCGTATGGAAGAAAATTTTGACTGCGATGAGGATTTTTGTTGTAGGAGCATTCTAGACTTGATATTTAATTTAATTGAGTTAAATCACAAAGTTAACAACCATGAACTCTGTATATTGAGTCTACCTAGATAACATGATGTGAATGGTTGCCACATACCCCAATAAAACAGTAAGATCACCCATAAAAACATATGGGTTTTGGTATGATGGTGTTATGCCACATTTCAAGTGGGCTTAAATTTCTGATCTAATTTTATTATTATTCTTTTTAAAATTAATTAATTTTGGACGGTGAAGAAATGGAGGGCCAATTTTGGACAACCATCTTTTAGTAGTAAATGTAGTAAAAAGGTATGACAACAAAAATAGGTGATCATTAAAGGAAGGATAAAAATGGAAGATTCGAATACAATGATTTGATGACAAGGTAAATAGCCATGTAAGATAAAAGATACATTTGATTATGAGGATAACTGGTTGGAAACAATAGTGAAGAAGAAATTGTAGTGGTCATGCAAAGGACAATTAGTGGGTGCTAAATGAGTTGGAAGGAGTCATTTTGAGCTTTATTAAATCCCATTTATATTTATAAGGGCCTAGCATGTGTAGAAGAATGATCACACATGATTTAAGGAGGAGATTTAGGTACACAATATGAAGGTAGAATTAGTGCACATGCTAGGAAGAAGGTGAGTTTTAAAATCCAAGAATTTTGGTGGAATCAAAGGTGAAGGTATGTAGTTGGGAAGGTATGAGGAGGACACACAAGAATTTAGGAGATGACAAGAAGTGAAAATAAGATTGTCTGACAAGCAGAGAGAAGAGATGAGCGAGCTCTTAAGAGGTGGAAATACATCTTCAAGAGGAGATGATAGTGATAGTCATGAAAGGAAAGAGCATAATTGTAAGGCTCAAGGAACAATTGAGAAGAGCGTCTTGAGCTGCAGAAATAGTGTAGGCAGGAACGTGAATTGTCAGCTTAGACTAAGTCATGGGGATTGAGCATTAAAAATAAAGCACAAGTAGACCACACAAGTTGACCAGAAAGTAGGGTAAAAAAGAATGCATGTGACGAGCTCAACAAAGGTACTAACAAGAAGGAGAGGCTATGAGTAGCCAGAGACGGTAGGAAACTATCATGAGACTAGATGGGTAGTGTTTCAAGAGAAGACGAACCTGCTTGTGAGCAATGTCTAGATTAGTGGTTGCACATAAATTACATCCACATAAAATTCATTTTACTTATTTTAATTATTGCGGTTCTAAATTCGAATAAACTTTCCATTCATTCAGCCATCTCATTATAACAAATTTCCACTTTCAACTGACAATGTTACAACCAACAGAGTTACAAACTAAACTTTAGAACCCAAAGTTTCATTGAAGGAAATGTACACGTGAACGAAATCAGAAGTCCAAAATGTAAAACTCTTACAGATCTGCCAGTTAGGATACTCCCAACCTCTCAGACATGAAAAAGTTTAAATAATTCTCGAGAGGCAAATGAGATTATCAAAATATAGAATACCTCAAAAGGATTTCAGATTCCCTGACATTCAGTCTCCTTGGGCTCTTAGAAAATTTCAGACATCACACAAATTTATGGGGCAGAAAAGCCCATCGTAAAAGCAAGGGCAAGAACCAAGATTTCTAGCAATGCCGACATAGACTTAAGGCAGAAACTTGACTTGACGTGGCAAGGTGGAGCTTAATTTCAAATATTCCGGATCAATTACTATCAAGGATTTCAACAAGGCAAGAAAGAAGACCACAATAAGAAACCTCAAATCAGATGTTAACATAGGATTCAGTTAAAAATTATAAAACTGACTAATGGTAACTTTATTAAGAATGAATAAAGAGATGTTAACCATATTTTTATGCTTCATTTCAAGCGAGCAATAATTTATACATAACTAAGTCTCATAGAATGGTAAGTTTGTACTGGAGTCTACCTTTGGTGTTAGAGTCATAAAGAAAAGCAAAATAAGATTCTGTACTTCAGTGAAACAAAAGCTGTCAACTTAATATGCTCTTATAACACTAAATAAAAGGACTCGTCGCAGTTTTGAATATTCAATGTGAAGAGCATGAATGTTATTTTTGCGCATTCCCCAAAAAAGTTGTTTTTAAAATTTTGACCCGACGAATTGAAAACTGGAAATAAAGATTCCTGCAACCACCAGGTAGCTTGAACATGGAGCTGAATTATATAAAAAAATATACTTAAGTCACTTTTCGAAAGCAAAATTAAAGTTCTAATAGGACAGTGTGGGATGTGTGTGTTGTCGGTAAGATAAATCATTAACAGAATAACGAACTTTGTGTAGTGGCAGGACCACATATGTTTGAGAGGCCCTTATTCATTTCATGGCTGTTGTGACCTTTCAATTAATATTTTTAAAAGGTTTGAACTTGACTAGTATGTTCAAAGAATCTAAGGATTAGAATCCTTGGAATCTGATGGTCGTGAGTATCTTGCAATAAACAATCAAGAATAAATTAAATAGTTTTAATAGTAATATAGTGTTTATTAAATTTTTTTTAAGAATCTATACAATTTTATATAGGAAATGGAATCTCATTTCAAAAATTTTAATGGTAACGAATATGATTACCAAAATATGATTTTATTTCTATAAGAATTTTTTTTTTAAATGTGTAATATTTATTATCTTATAAAAAAATTACAGATAGATATATAATTATTAAGATTAAAGATATATTTAAAAACAAAAAAAATAAAATATTTTAAATCTATTTTAGAAGATTGTCTATTTATATATATATTATATGGCATGAGGCAAATTTATTGTCAGCAATTCACTCTGGGGAAAATTCACCACCTTGACAAATTGCTGGTGGTGAATTATCCTTAAGGTGAATTTGTCATGTCCATGAATTTTCCCATGGTTAATTGAGGTAAATTGCTAGCAGTGAATTTTCTGGCTGTTAATTGCTGACGATGAATTTTCCTAAAGGAATTTCATATTTGTTATGAGTATAGAGATTTAAATTCAATAAATGATCTGATGAAAAAATATATTATTTTCATCAATTAATTTCACACAATTAAACCACAATCTTTTATTCTATATTTTTTTATTGTAATAATATTTTATTTTTATTTTCTAATAATTTATAAATTAATTCTATTATTCTCGATATAGTTCAGATTCTTTTCAAACTATAAACCACTGTAAAAGAAAATGACGACTTAAATGGGGAGTACCCGCTGTTCAATTTTTTTACAATAAAAAATGTCCTGGCATGTGTTATTGCCGGTGCCTTCACAAAGAATCCTGAGCCAAATAAGTCTATATATACTCCGCCGAAGTATAGAGAAATACAACTACTTGATACTTAGCTATTTCTCTCATCGAACTGCTGTCTTTGCTATAGTTGCTAATATGTCTGATTTTAGTTTCTGCTTATTTCTTTTAAGATGAAGCCTGGTCTTGCTTTTATTGTTTCTGTGTCCTTCCTTTGTTGGCTTATTGTACTTTGTGAAGCTCGGCCAATTAGGGTACCCAATCCAACAGTCCTGATACCTTCGCCAGCCATCGCTCCAATCATTTCTGTGGTGTCCACTGGTAATCAGAGTGAGATAGAAAGCTATAATGATTTCAGAGGAAATCGATATGTTGGGCCTCCAAGAAGTAACGACATAAAATATGATGGTTACAAAACAAATGAGAATGACGTTGCTCCAGCACTACCCAGGATGATTCACCCACAAGGTCATAGTCCTGGAGTAGGACACAGTAATCCCTACTCCCTCTGCTGTTGAGCAGCCAAATAGAAGAATGTGTTTGCTTTAAGAATTTAATATTTTCTGTTTAATGTGGCTTCTCTGTTAGTTAACTAATCTTTACTTAGTAGTTCTTACAAGCATAGATCGTGGAGGAATGCTGTTTTCACCATGATTTATGGACGTAGCGAGTCATAGTGTGTAATGTTTCATGGGATTTATCTCTTTATTAGATTGTCAAATGTATGACTGAAAAATGGAATGTGGTGTTCTTTTTGTTCTTTCGATGAATGATATTTCGTTCTTTAAAACAGTTTTTGTATTGTCCCATTTTCTTTGAGACCAAAGATATTATTCATTTCACTTTTTAGTTAGAGAGTTCTTTTCAGTTAAGAAGCAATGTATTGCTAGAAAATGAGGACCAAACATCAAAACAGATTAGATTGAATGCGCTGCGGCATGCCTAGCAAAGTGGAGTTTATCCTAAAATCTGTAGGATAGAATATACCATTGGTATGTTTTGTCGAATAATTCACATTGTTTAGGAATACTTAAAAAAAAAAGTTATTTTGAGAAAAAATATCTATATATAAAAATAATTATTTAAAATATATATATATATATATATATATATATATATATATATATATATATATATATATATATATATATATATATATATATATATATATATTTTAAAATTTCTATATTATACTATGAAATTTTTACTTGTAAACAATTTAAATTGATGGCTGAATTGAATTTATCTTATACTTTAAATTATTTTCTTGTTCTATGTATTTTAGCAAAATTAATTGAGTAAGAAGTATTTTTTATTGTTGAATTGATCTAGTTAGAAATATAAAAGTCAGTAATATATATTTGTGTATAAAAATTAAGAAAGAAATAATACTTCATTTTTTTTAGTATATTTCCATTTCCTCCTCTACTTTATCCTACTCCAATAAGGTGAGTCGTCTATTAATTTTAGCTGAAAATGAACTTACAATTTATTTTTGAAGGTTTTGCCAAATCAAATTAGTCTTATATGATAAACATTAATTATTATAAGGAAAATTAGATGCGGATACAACTCTTCTAACGTCAAAACCTCAGGGAAGAATGTAGAGATACCTTTTAAAATTACAATTACACTCCAATTAAGATGCACATGAAAGAGATAACAAAAACAAAGTATTTGACACACACATATGGACACCAGATATATGTGGGAAAACCCTTACGGGAGAAAAACCCACCACACCAAGAGAAGTCACTTTGTATTACAGTAACAAAAAATTACATACAGAGTTCTGACTTATCTTTCTAATGTCATATTTCAGCAGCTTTCACAATGATCAATATTGTATAGGAACCTTCAAGTTACAATCTTTACAGAATAGAAATCACTCTAATTATACAACCACACAACAATTTGTTGATCCTTCGAATCATCTATCTAACCAGACATCATCTGCAATCACAGAGTATAACCATGTCGCCCCTGTCTGTCAAGCTTCCTCTCACAACTGCCACAACGAACTATCTTCCAATGGTTCCCATTCGGCTTCTCTGATTGGTCCACGCGACGCCACATAGGATGGTCTTCACTCATTCAAAAAGCTTCATTCTATGTTGGCATGTCTGTGAGACATTGACCGTGTCTCCCCGATGCCACATAGCTTAGCATCTGATATCGCCAAGAGTTTTCCATCGGCGAGAGGTTCCACCGAGCTTACAACCGTTGCATCGACTTCAATTTTCCTTTCGGTAAGACTATCGCTCTTCGGTGAGACCACATATCGATATTCACAAGTCACACCGAACTCCACATTGCTATTGTCAAGACTTACCATTCACCAAGAGGTTACACCGAGACTTGTTAAGTTACACTGAAGTATCCAATAGTCGGCAAGACATACTGCTATCGCCAAGACATCACAATGAATACTTCATGTTAATCCTAGTGCATCCATTAGCCAACGAGACTCATCACTTTTGCCAAGACCTTATACCGAGGTCCTAAGTCATACTAACCCATTAGCATTTCCATCGGCATCCATCTATCGCTAAGACATTCAACTGTCACCAAGAAGTTTCATCGAGATCTCTTATGTTACTCAGAAGCCATACTACTATCGGCAAGACCCCATGAGTCGCCAATACTTCATATCGATCACCTTGAGCTACTCTGATGACTATAGTTGTATCCCCATCGGCGTGACATTCCATTCTTGCTGAGACTTCTCCCTGAGACCTTTGGGTTAACCCCAAGTGAATACTATCGGTGACACATTCCAATCGGTAAGACTTCTTACCGAATACCCAAGACTTTCCCTGAAGGCTTCAACATAAAACACTGTTGGTGAAACATCCATATCACTGAGAGCTCATAGCGAACATCCAAGGCTCTCCAAGATATATGATAGAATGGCCTGTTGGCCAGAGATCTTCACGGGTGGTGAGAGGTTATACCGAATGAAATGTCACAGCAATAGGCTCCTTCGGTGAGACTGAAGCAAGGTCATAGAGACCTAAATTGTTCAACAAGATTCAAGCTGCTAGTTAGCCAGACACAAAAGATGTCACATCGACTTGGCCCTTCTAGAGGTTTCAACCTGTGAGATTGAGGCACATTATTTCCAACAATTATGTCCTAATCAAATAGTGTTGATTAAATGCTTTACTATATAGAGAAAATAACTTGAAATCCTTTGTATGCAATAATCTTAAGCACTCCACGAAATTTAGTAATATGGAGCAATGAAAAACATCATTAAAAGGATATTCATGGTTCTAGCTAATAGATTAGTAATACATAAAGGGACAAGAACCATATGAAGGAAGTTATTAAGTGGATTTGCTTATTAGATATAATTTTCAAATGGATTAAATATTATAATACAAGATGAAAATTAAAATAAAATATTATTTTTGTTAAATTAGTTAGAAAACAAATCAAGAGAAAATATTTTATGGTTAATACAAATATACAAGCAAAAAATTGAACATGATTGTGTGAATCAAAATAATAATTATCAATTTTTTTTCTTTACTTATAGGTACCATTTAAATGAGGTTGGTAGAGATATCCTCATTGAATCCATTAATTTAGGTCACAATAAAGAAGTGAATGCCAAATAAGCTATCTCCAAGCAACCATTTTTTTGTATTTATCTAACTAAAATGAGACCTGATGAATTATATATTGTTATATTCAATTGTAATATTTTAAGGATATGTGTGGGGGTGCATTATGTAATTTATCAATCATAAAAAATGGGTTATTTATTCTATATTGGTACATGTATAATTTATAATATTAAGTGATCTCCCATAATGACTATTCAATTCATTTAGGCTATATAAGATATATTATTTTTATCTAGTAACAAGTCCATCTTTAAAAATCCTGACCTCGTACATGGATTTGACGTGAAATTTTGTTGTTTCCTAAAGTAAAGTAGCTCTTCATAGTCAAATTCATCTTCAACAACATAAGTTGATCCTAGAGGTCTAGTCCATGTGGTCAAAATAACACTAAATTGGGATGATAACAACTATAAAATTATATTTTTTCACCTACAATTTTTTTAGCGTACAAATTCATGGCTTTATATATATTGTGGTAGTAACATAAAAAGTAGTCCTTTTCCCTTACTTGGTTTGATAATTGACATTAAAACTGAATTAATGGTGTCTTGGAGCAGTGTTGTAATGTGTTGTTCACATTCACATTATTCTAGGACCTTTATTTGATTAAAACATGCTTTAATTGATCCTTTGCAAAGGTGTTGTGAAGTGTTGTATCACACTTTCACACTTTTCTAAGATTTCTTTACTTAATTAAGCCTTATGGGCCCCTTAATAAAAATAATTTAGATTTGTACCTTATTTAAGCGTTATGAAGTGTTATAAGACACTTTCACATTTCTCTAGGGTGGCCTTAATTAGTTGTGGTTAATTTGAGTAATTGACCCCTTTTAATTCAAATTCAAACCTTATTTGTGACACCTCTCGAAGATCTATCCTAAGACCTAGTAATTAAATAGTATAACATTTAAATAGGGAAAAATTAGGTCGTAGAAAATGGTGCAATTATCCACTCACCCTAGGTGGTGAATGGGTCCTCCCTTAATAGGACCTCCATTTTTTTAGTTGATCTAAAAGGGATTTCTAACACTCTTTCCATCTCCCTGGGTTAGCTCCTAGAAAAGTGAGCCAAGACCCATTCACCCAAGTTGGCGAATGGGTCCTCCCTTAATAGGACCCCCCCTTTTTTAGTTGATTTAAAAGGGATTTAGAACACTCTTTCCATCTCCTTGGGTTATCTCCTAGAAAAGTGAGCCAAGACCCATTCACCCAAGTTGGTGAATGGTTCCTCCCTTAATGAGGACCCCCTTTTTAAATTTCATCTTCATAGGAATTTAATAAATTTTTCTGCCAGATCTAGTGTCAGCTTGAATTGTTTGAAATTTGAGGTTAATCTACTAATCTATTATAAATATGGGGTTAATTCACATATTTCATTATAAAAATTCATGAGCACTCAAGAGTACATTCACAAGAGCATTGCAAGAGCACTCAAAAAGATATTCGAAGGTAGATTATCAAGTGTTTATTGCAACAATTCAAGATCCTATCATCATGACAAAGGTTTAATCCATTTATGTCTGTTGAGGTAAGAGGTGGATGTAGCATTGAAGATCTAATTATAAACATTGTTCACATCATATTCAAGGATCCTAGATCTACATTCTTAATGGCCATTACATGCTAGTTTGTAGATTTTTTTCACAAGACATCATCGAAGGTGATATCTATTGCATATTTCATATTTCATGCTTCATTCCTTTATCTCATCATTTGGTTTAATTACCTACAAGGGGGTTAACTGAGACAAAACCCCATTTAGTAACAAATAACAAGTTTTTCTTCCCTTAGATGTGTGATTGTAGATTTATAGGTCAAGAAGATCAAGTGCAGCAAGTTTGGAGCAAAATTTTCAAAGTTGTCAAGTTGCACAAGTTGTCATATAAAGTGCAAAATCAAATATTTGAAGCTACAAAAGTAAATACAAACTTCCAAAATTTGATAATCAGGATTTTGAGAGTGTGGAAATCATGGAACAGAACACTAATCTCAATTTCATAAACCCTAATAGGGACTCATTCACCATTGAAGGCGAATGAGTCCTTTGTAGCTTGAAAACATGTTTTTGAAAATGTACACAACTTTTTATGCTCTAAAAACTTCCCTCATAGTTGATATAATAGTTAGGTAGCATTTTTTATTGTTATGTGCATCTTTTTCCCCTCATAATTGAATGTTTCATAGTGAAAATTAGTTATTTTATCACCTTGATCCATTCACCTTGGTGGTAAACCCTATTTTTCCATGTTACAATAGTATGAAAGCTAAGAAAGAATGATATTCCTTATTATCTTTTAATAGGATGTGTTAATATTGAAGCCATATTTGACTTAGATATGTCTATAAGAAGATTGCAATACTAAATTTTTAAAGATCATCTTAGTCTAAGAGATAAAATATAAGTAGGATATTAATTATGTCAAACATAATGCACAATCCTTTCCCATTATTTTTACCTAGGTTTATTTTAGAGCTATGTAAAAATGATATTGTGATTGAATATTTTTCCTTCATTATTTTTTTTTTATTATTTTACACATGTATAGATATATCTATATAATAGAGGGAAAATGAGTTAACAAGATATAGTAGTATGGATTGTATATAATATTGTAGAATTATATCACCTTAGATTAAGAGGGGAAGCCTCTAACATTAGTGGAGTAGGGGTATGCTCTTCAATCCAAGTTGGATGCATAATGTTAATTCACCAAGCAGTTGAATCATGAATGTCTGCTCATTTGGGATAAGTAGTGGAAGCATTTCAAGAACATGGGTAAATAAAAAACAACCCCTATCATTTTGTTATAACAACACATTAATATGTGAAAACTATTCAAACATTTCTATTCTTATTTCTTTGAAAAAGGAAAATTTTACATCTTGTATTACTGTCAAATGATATGAAAAATTTGTAGCATTATTTGAATGAATGAAATTTGTTATAATGGGTTTTATTTTATATTGTATGCATAAATTAGTAACTTAAGATGGCACATATATGTGTATGTACATAGACCTTCGTCTATGTGCATACACATACTTGTGACATGCCTTCTTTTGTTACTTATTTAATTCATTTTTATTGAATATTTAATTACAATGAATGTAATCATGTGATATGTGTATGAATTCAATGGATAATGAAGTGATTAGTTCCATTTGAACTATTTTTTTGATTTATTTTAGTTGAGGAATTAAGTAAAATAAATCACTTTTTCATAGATATGTGCGTAAGAATATTATATTTATTAGTAGAACAACAACACCTAAGTAGACTAGAGCACCTTAGGGTAGATGCTACTAGAGGGTAGATAGCTACTAAGGAATCAACTACGTTGTTGAAAAGTTACCTTCTGAGATAGGTTGCAAAATGGAGTTCAAAGAGTATAGGTTTTTTCTTTATCCCAAACCTATATTTTGCTGTTGCAACTAAATTATTATGCTTGGCCTTGAGCAATTAGCTCATTATGAATGTATAGACTTTGTGATAACACTCTCTACTATTCCTAGCATAGATTTTGAATTTTTCTAATCTTGGAGAGAGATGCATGTTGAAGTTTGGGCACACACCAGATTCCACCTTGCAGATTGTCCTCTTGCTAAAAAATTTGTGCACGGTAAAGCATTCTTCAAGTAGGAAGAATACTGGGGAAGCGTAAGCTTCATGGTTTGGTGGTAAAGTGATTCAACCATATTCTCATCCACCAAAGGAGGTGAGAATCAAGAGGAAACCTTGGAAATTTTCATGATTATCATGGTCTACAATGTAACCTTGATGTAAACTTGTATATTGTATTGACTTTGTGGCCAAATGAGCCAAGTCAACTTAGATATTGTAATTGACATGCATAAATGATTGCATATTATTATGAATTATTTTAATTAGACATGTGTTACTATGATTGATAATAGGTGCTTAGTTATGTATTTTTAAAATTAAATATTCATAATGTCATTTGTAATAATATAATTAAGTAGTAATTAGAATGGGTTATTATATTTGGTATTAGAGTTTAGGGTTAAACTTTAGGATTTTTAAGTCCATAATAGCCATGACTAGGGAATAGTTACCTCTTGACCAAATTTGAGTTGTCTTGAGGATTGAATGAACCTAAATTGAATGTAGGTATGGGAAGGTCTAAGTTAGAAAGAAGGAAAGGGAAGATTGTTAGTACCTCGAACAAGAAGGTTGTAGAAAACACCAAGACCGAGGTTTGACTTGATATTCTTGATGATGAGACTCTAGCTCAAGCCCTCACTTGACTTAATTTGGAGAGGGGAAAGAAGATTGACGATTCAAAGTGAAATCCTAAGATTAAGAATCTTTCTGCAATTAGAGATTGGCCCCTAAGGTGTTGACCAAACACACCTTTATTAACTAAAGAGGAAAAGGAGATCCTACATCTTTTGAGAAAATTGATGTAAATTTTGATGAGGACCTCGAGGAGTGTCCTTTCTCTAAGAATGAGAAAATTGACTAATGTAGATGTAGTGTAGAAAAATATATATCCCTTTACATTTTCACACTTGTTTGGGCCCTTGTAAACTAAATGAACTTAATGGTTCCTTATTTAGGGTGTTGTAAAGTGTCGTATTACACTTTCAAACTAATTTAGGGTTTTTATTAATTATGGAGCTTCTTTATGCCTTAATTGGCCTTATGTTGCATCCACAAACCTTAATTAATAAGTCTTTCTGAGGATAATCTTGACACATATGTAATGACCAATCATGAATTAATGTTTTTAGATTGTGTACCCTAGATTTAGTGATCAAGGACTGATATGCCACCTTGGGTGTATGGGTCCCACCTAATATTTGGGGGCCCAATCTCAATTTCAAATTAATCTAAGCATTTCTTGAAAAGTATGTCCCATAGCCTAGCCTAATGGGACTCATATGCCACTTCTAGCATATTAGTCTCGTGTGGCTTAAACCTAAATTAAATTCAAATTCCTGGTGGGATTTTTTTCTCCTAGATCTAATATTGGCTTTGTAGTGTTGTAATTTCAAAAAATTTGGCATAAACAAGTATAAATACAAGGTTATTTCACTCATTTTCACCTAAGACTTTCATGAGAGTATTCCATGTAGAAAATTTGAGTTCACGAGAGCATTCAAGTGTTTAAAAGATCATTCATGAGCATTTAAGAGTTGATTATCAAGTGTTTTGGAGCATTATTCAAGAATCAAGCATCATTTCAAAGTCATCATGTATCGTGTGTTTTTTTTTAGCTAACATTTATGATGTAGGGTTTCATGATTCAAAAAAGCATTCAATTAAAGATATACAAAATTCAAGCAAGAGTCAAGATCCATATTCAAGTTAGTCATTTCATACATGTTTGCAACATCTTATTCAAGGGTTTGGTGAGTTGTAACATATCATTTTTTCATTTATCATTCCTTCATTCTATTTCACTTCATTTCAAGGTTTGATTACCAAAATAAGGTTTGACCAAGGAAAACCCCTTTTCACTAATAAAATGAAAATTTATCCTCTCTTTAGTGTGTGATTTGAAGATCTAGGTTGAATATCCTCTAAGGAACAAGAATTGAAAGAAGTTGTCAAGTGTGTAAAGTTGTCAAAGTTGTCACCTTATTTAGAAGATCACTAAAAGATACCTATAGAGTAGAATTGAACAATTCAGATTTGAAAATATAGTTGTGAAGACAAAGTGGGGATTGAAGAGCATATTCAAATCTTAATCCTCTAAAAAATATAGGTAATAATGATACACCACAAGTGGAATAGGAGTCCCAATACAGGTCATTTTCTAGATTTATGAAGATCTAGACTTGCCATCATCATATTCTTGTTTTAGCCCAGAAACCCTAATATGAGACTGATATGCCAAGCCTATCATATGAATCCTAGTGTGCATTAAATTTATTATTTCCAACATTTCATCCCTTAATTCAAGCTATTGGAGGTTTCCAGGTGCACCTCTCTAATTTCTCACCCTTTTGTTTTGTTTTGCATTCATTTGTAGGTCATTTAATATAGTTTTGCATATAATTAAGTTTTATAATTAGGTCTTGCATGTTACTTGTCTTTCCAAGCCCTATCTTGGTGGTGAACCCATTTTACATCTTTAATCATACCCTAGGACAACCTTTAGTAGATCTATTGCCTTCATTCAATCCTTAGATTGAGATCTATAGGATTTCCTTGAGTGAAACTAAGTGAAATAGGTATAGGCCGTTACCCTTTGTTTCATGTCCTAAAAGGTGGAACCACCTATTTTTCTTCATTACATTTTGATGAACCTGCATATAGAACACCTTATTTCTAATTTGGAGTGCATCATAATCCTAAATCTCGCTTGCATTAACTTTGCATTAGGGTTTTGCATTAGTTGATTTGCATCTAGGGTTCCTAAATCTTGTATTAGTGAAAGTGAATTTAGGTTGCATTTTTACCTCTTGTATCATTGAATTTCATCTAAAATCCACATTTTCACTTAGCTTTGACATCATCCAAAATAAAAAGCATAACATTCACACAAAATTTGTTGAAAGCGTTGCAAAAATCCTAATCTAGGACTCATATGCCCCTCTAGGTAATTTAGTCCTAGTATAAGTGCTCTTGCCTAATTTTTGGGTATTTTGAGGTGATTGTTAGTCAAAATTGAAATCCCTAAAAAAAATTGATTGGGACTCATACACCCCTTTCTGCAATTTAGTCAGATGTAAGATTTTAAATTGCATTTTCCAAAATTGAAAACTCTATTTTTATGTTTTTGTTTGCTACTATTAGTTATCTATTTTAGTTTGTAGAATTTTTGTTACACTCATTTAATTGAATCTACCTTCATTTGATTCATTATGTAAATTTCATAATCATAGACTTGCATTTAGACTTGAACCATTGATTTTTGGCACTCTAGGACTTCTCTTACTCTTCTAGGGTTTTTCACCTAAAAGGAGAGAGGTAGGGTAAAAAATGCTAAGGGTTCATTCAAATTATATTATGTATGATGTTGTCTAAGATAAATAAAGTAAACTAAATGCAATTAAATGGTTTAGAAAGCTAAAATATGAATGCAAAAATAAGATTTAAACTATGTTTGAGAACACATTGTGATATGAAAACAATGAACTAAATGGTGAAATAATGCAAAAAAAAAAAAGAAATAGGATGAAACAGAGGGAACCTGGGAAATTTTTGATGAATCTAGAATGTTGTGAATGTTGACTAAAATTTCTAAAATTTCATAGTGGGACTCATTCGCCCAGGGTGGCGAATTAGTCCTCCTATTGGTGAAAAAGTGTAAGAAACTAATTTCTGACTATCATGATTTGGAATTTGAAAAAAAAAAAGATTTTTAGTCCTAAGGTGGGACTCATTCACCATTGGTGGAGAATTAGTCCTCTCCCAAAATTCTAAAAAATCAAGAGACAACTCTACAACACCAGGTCTGGAAATATTTTGATTGTCAGGTTGCTGAAGTCAATTTTGTAAGAAATAGACAAAAAATCCTTCTCCAAGCTTGAAATATGAATGAGTTGAATTGAAGCATCTAGTTGTCTTGTTTACCAATCTTCAACACCAAAAATATTGTTAAACTTGCATACCTTGGTTTGGAAACACATGCAATAAGGAAAAATGGTTGAGGGTTAGCAAATAGGGGTTTGCATTGGTCAAACCACACTTTTGGTAATCAAACCATTAATGAGACAATAAAATGAAAGAGAATGATAAACTAATAGCATGCAATTTATATCAACTTACCAAACCCTTGATAATGTAAACTTGAAATAATGTCAATGGATGCTCCAAAGTGCTTGAGTATTACTTGATAAGATGTTGTAAGATGCTTGAATGCTTGAGATGTGAGATGGAATGCTTGAATGGATTAGGAGATCTAAAATGAGGTGAAAATCACTTATTTATACAATCTTGTGCCCTAGTTATTTGATCATACCTCATCACAAGTCGACATCAAGTGATTTTGAATAAAAAATTGAAAGGAAATTTTAAGTTTTTTGAATTTGGAGCCAAGGGGGACTCATTCGCCACCCATGACAAAGGGTCCCACCTAGGACCTAAAAATGGGTGTCAGGAATTAAGTTGTATTTAATGTTTTTTTCAGGTTAACATTAAAAAATACATTTAATTAAGACATATGAGGGCATAGAGGGACCAAATAAAGCATAAGAAATGGATAAATAGTGAAGTTGTGCCTAGAAAAGTGTGGAATCTTGTTACAAGACTTTACAACACTTCAAAATAGGACTTTATTAGTGATGAAAAGGTGATTTTTAGGTAAATTGTAATAAATAGATTCTAGAAGAATGTAGAAATGTTCTTACAACACTTCACAACACCTTCACAAGACATCATTATTTGTATTTTAGTAACTAAATATGCATGTTCAAGCCATGTTAGATCATAAAAGCAAAGAAAAATAGACCAATCACCATGAAACAAAACCTAAAAGGACATGAAAATTACAAGGGGCAATTTTTCTATGGCACATTTAGCCCCCACTTTAGTCAAAGGATGAACTTGCTTAAAACTCACACTATAGTGGCCGTTAACATCAAGAAGAGTGTTCAAATGCACTTATGTTAGCAATATGTAATGACAACAATCAAGAGGGATGATCAAGCCCCCAGGATAAAGATTCAATGGTAAACTAAACATAAGAACAAAGGAACACACAAGTGTTGAAATGAATCAGTTGAAGCTTCGATCTGAATCAATTCAACTAGTTGTGGATTAGATCTAGGCTAAAGAGAATGTATACTCACTCTGGGGAAACATAACACATAATGGTCCATCGGGTGAGGAGGCACAAATGTACTCACTCTGGGGCCACAAAATTTTTGACTATCCGTAGTGTGAGAAAGCCTTAAAAGGTAAGGTACATACGCTAGTTGGTATGCACTCACAAACATAATGGTGGCTATGGGGAAAATTCATGTTGCTAGGTGGGCTTCCCATTCAACCATATCAAAGTTATACCTCCTAATAACTTTAGCAAGGTGTTGAACTGATTTTTATGCATCTAATAAGAGATGGAGGCACATGAGCATGGGCACGAGTGGGAAAAGAGGGATTTTGAAAATTCAAGCGATGGAAATGGAGGTGGAGCGAGATCAGAGAAATCTCAGGTGAATTAGGAGTTGATTTCGAGTAAGAAACAAGGTGAGGATGATCGGGATGAGGTGGACTCCGAAAACAAAATCTAGGTGGAATAGGGTGGAAATGATATTCTTGCGGTTAATCTTGCGGTTTCCCCTATCGATCAAAAAAATGAAAAAGCTAAAGAGGTGGTGGGGGCAACTGGTGGCATTGGAGGTAATCGCAAACCCTGGACTTCTCTGTTTGGGGTAAAACCTAATGGAAAATCTTCTTTCCCTTCGGTGCAAAATATCTCATCCCTAGAAAAAGGTAAGCTTGTAATTTCTGTGCCAAATTTGTTAATTGATGACAATATTGCTTTAATGGAAAGAACCCTCGTTGGGAAGTTTATGGGCCCTAGACCAAACATTGAAGTTTTTAGGGAGTTTGTTAAAAATAAATGGAGAATGAATGGAAAAGTTTAATTTGCTACTTTTCCAAAGGGTTTTTTACATTTGAATTCACTTGTAGAGAAGATATCTTGGCTGTTAGAAGTGGGGGTCCTTGGGTTATAGGGAAATCTTCCCTGGCTCTAAAGAAGTGGTCCTCTAATTTGGACTTTTTGGACTCCATTTTTGAGAATGTCCTAGTATGGGTTAGACTTCCGGGTGTCCCCCTAGAATATTTGAATGAGGACATTTTTATGGTATTACGAGCTCCTTTGGTGAGCTCCTTTCTATTGATTCAATGACAGCTGCTAGAAAGAGATTGGTATTTGCAAGAATATGTGTAGGGGTCTCTTAGAATGCTAACCTTCCCTCATTGATCGAGATCCAGTCAAAATTGGGTTCTTGGTTGCAGGATATAGAGTTTGAAACCATCTCGTTCGCTTGTTTCAAATGTAGAAAATTTGGACACTGGGCTAAGAAATTCCCCTTAAATGCTATCAAAGAGAAAGAGAAACCAGCTGGTTCTTTGAAATCAGTATGGCAAAAGAAATTAGGAGGAAATAGCCTAAAAAATAAAGGGTTTAATGGTTAGATTACCTCTAATGAGGCTGAAGTGGTCATGGAAAACAATGGAGAGGCTCCGTTGGAACCCCAACATATGGATCTTGAGAAGAATTTACCTATTAAGGAAAATGAATTTAATAAGGATCAGTTGGTAGGGGAAGAAAATATGAACCAAGATGCTAATCCCTTTTCCCATGAACTAATCCCAATAGTGAAAAATGATGAGACCCGAGGCTTGGAGGATATTCCTATTCAAGGGTTATCCTTAGAGCTAAATATCCCTCTCCTTCTCCATTCCTCTATTGGTCTTTCTCCTCTGGGAGTAGAGTACTTTATGGATCCTAACTCCTTTGATGTGGTTAAGGATTCCCTCGAAAACCTGGACCATTCAACTAAACTTTCTAGCTACTTCTCATCTTCTCATTCGAATGGTATCATGGAAACATTACCCTGGGAACAAAGGCTCTTAACTGATAAGGAATGGGAATCTAGTAAAGAAATAGATAGCCAAGAAGAGACTAATAAAGAAGAGTTCTTATCAAAGAAAAAGAAAAATAAAAACAAATAATGGAAGACTCCAAGTGGTATTTCTACCATATCAAAAGGAAAGGCAGACTGTGGAGCATCAAAGAACTCGTGAGGGAAAAAATCTATTAAATGGACAAGAGAGGAAAATAGTTTTAAGGATATTGCAAATGGGTCTCAAAAAACCATCCCAGAATGCCTCAAATCCCCTAGTTATTCATGAAGATTATGTCTTGGAATATAAGGGGACTCAATAGCCCCCACAAGCAGGATGTTCTACACAATTTTATTAGAGACCACAAGCCTGATATTCTTCTTATTCAGGAGACAAAAATGTCAAAGGAAAAAGTAGAAAAAGTGAAACTTTTTCAGCACTGTAGTACTCATGGAAACAATTTGAACGATGCTTCTGGAGGCATTGCTACCTTTTATAATAATTACATAATCAAAGGGGATCTAACTTTGGAAGGAATGAGCCACATTTCTACTAGATTCACACATATTAGGGATAGTTCCAGCTGGATCCAACTAAATATCTATGCCTCCAATGGAAAAGGACTGAGAAAATCCTTTTGGATGGAGCTGGCTACTTTTAGGAGGATTTTTGATAGAGAGCCTTGGATTGTTATGGGTGACTTCAATATGCCCTTAATGAATGGAGAAAAAATTGGAGGTTCCCAGATCAATGCAGAGAGCAAAGAGGATCTTCAAAGCTTCATTGATAACCAGGGGCTGATTGATCTGGATTTACATGGAGCTTCCTATACTTGGTCGAATCGTAGAAAGGGGATGGAGCTTATACAGGTTAGATTAGATAGATCTTTAGTTTCCAATGACTAGTTTTTCGAGTATTATTTTTCTCTTAAATCTCTCTCTCGGATTGGTTCTGATCATTTCCCTATTAGTTTTGTTACGGATCCTATAAAAAAGAAGAAAAATATCCCTTTCAGAGTAGAAAAAATGTGGCTCTCTCATCCTGCTTTTAAAGAGGAAATTAGGAAATGGTGAAATATAAGTATTTCTAGTACTACTATGTTTAGAATAGCTAAAAACCTAAGGGAAGTGAAATGTAACTTGAAAAAATGGAAAAAAGAGTCCTTTGGGAACATCTTTAAGATCAAATCTGACCTTTAGACGGAACTAGGGGAGATTCAATATAAAATCAAGGAGGGATATTTGAATGACACAAAGGAAAAAGAGAATGAGCTACTTATTAAAATGCATGACATTATTGGAAAGGAGGAGGAGTTATGGAGGCAAAGATCTAGAGTTTTATGGTTATCTGCTGGTGACAAAAATACCATGTATTTTCATCTATCAGCCTCAAAACATAGAGCTATCAACAAAATATCTCAAATTAAAGTGGATGGTACTAAGTATGAGGAGGAGGAGGATATTAGAAAGCATGTTATCTTATTCTTTAAAAACCTTCTTTCTAAGAATGACAAAATTAACCAAAATGATCAAGACCATTTAACAGATTCTATACCGAAAGTGATCAGCAGGAAAATAACTCAATGTTGTCTACTATCCCTAGCAATGAGGAAGTCAAGTAGGTTGTTTTCTCCTTTGATGGGAGCAAAGCTCTAGGTCCAAATGGTTTCCCTTTGTTTTTCTTCCAATGGTTCTGGGAGACTATTGGAGACGATGTGGTGAATGCTGTAAAATAATTTTTTGGATCCAGAAGTCTCCTAAAAGAATTGAATGCCACCTTCCTGGTTCTAATCCCTAAGAAGCCTAGAGCGATAAATTTTGAGGCCTTTAGACCCATAAGCCTCTATAAATTGATCTATAAAATAATATCTAAGGTTTTGAATTCTAGACTCTTAATTATTTTGCCTTCTTTGATCTCACCCCAACAGAATGGCTTCGTTCCTGGTAGAAAAATCCTTGACTCTATTGTTATTGTGCATGATAACATCCATTCTTTGGTGGAATCTAAGACTGAAGGTTTTTTGTTAAAGCTGGACATATCTAAAGCCTATGATAGAGTTGATTAGACTTTCTTATTTAAGATTTTGAAGGCTTTTGGATTTTGCAACAGGGTTCTTCAAATTATGGAATAGCTTGTGTCTACTGCTTCTATTTCTATAATAGTTAATGGATCCCCTACTACTTTCTTCCAAAGTACCAGAGGTCTAAGATAGGGTGATCCTATTTCTCCTATTTTATTCACTATCATGGTTGAGAGTCTTGGAAGAAACCTAAAAATGTTGATTGACAACAGATCCCTTCGAGGTCTCAACCCTTCCTTAAGCAACATGGTTTGTTCTCATCAACAATTTGTTTATGATACTATGTTGTTGGGTAAAACCTCAGTCTCAAAAGGTAAAATTTTGAAATCTTTGCTCAATAAATATGGGAGAGCATTTGGATTGCTGATTAATAATAAAAAAGGTTCTCTATTCTTCTTCAATACCCCGGCTCATAGATGGATGAAAATTGCTAGAATCCTTGGTTGTAGGGTAGATTCCTTGCCTGCCACCTATCTTGTCTTACCCTTGAGCCTTAAACCTCCTGAATCCTTTTGGGTTTTGTTGGTTGAGAGGTTTAGCAAAAAGCTTGCTGGTTGGAAAGGAGCTTTGCTAAGTCAAGCGGGCAAACTTCAACTCCTCAAAGCTTCCCTACATAATTTTTTGATCTATGCTCTGAGCCTCTTCAAGATTCTTGCTAAGTTTACGGATGCCATAGAAAAGATTCAAAAAAGATTCCTCTGGTCGAGTGTCGAAGAAAAGAAAAGACTTCCTTTGATTGGATGGGATCTAGTGTGTAGACCAAAAAATATCGAAGGATTAGGTCTTTGAAGAATCAAAATGGTTAACAAGATCCTTCTAGCAAAACAAATATGGAAAATTTTCTCATCTTCAGATGAATGGACTAATATCCTTGCTAGTAAATATTTAGAGAACAATTGTTCTCTTATTATTCTAAAGGATTCCCATCATCTTCCTCGAGGTTCAACCTGTTGGAATAATATGATCATTGGGAAAAATATTGTGGACTCAAGAATTGGTTGGCAAGTTAGAAGTGGAAACCAAACTAGATTTAAGGAGGACAAATGGTTGTTCAAGGAGCCCCTTATAAAAATTGATTCATTTAGTAGGTGGGCTGAGAATTGCAAAGCTCATTTTAGATCTTATGTGAAAGACTACAGAGTGAATGGAAAATGGGCAGATCTATGTCTTATTAGTCAAGCTCTTGCTCCTATTCAGTCATCCTTACTGGCTGTTAGACTCTGCTCTGATCAATTGGAAGATCATCGTGTCTAGATCGATAAACCCTCAAGAAACTATTCTATTTCATCTGCCTTTGCCAAGATTACTTCTTCCCAGGGCTCTCCTCCCTTTTGGTAGAAGGCTTGGTTCAAACATTTGGTCCCTAAAATCAACATTTTTTCTGGATCCTTCTCCAAAATAAGGTGCTTATGATTGATAACTTGTGTAAAAATGGCTTTCAAATACCTAATAGATGTTTTCTTTGTAAAAGGGAAGCAAAGTCAGTGTGTCATATGTTCCTTCATTGTCCTTTTGCTGCATCAATCTGGGAAAAAATTATCAGCTTTTGTCAACTCTCTTGGGTTTTTCCTTCATCTATTGAAGACTTCTTCCTCCAATGGAAAGCTCTGACTCATAATCCTGTTCTCAAGTTTTTATGTGACTTCTCTTTCCTTCATGTTGCTTGGGGTATTTGGAAAGAACACAACAATAGAATTTATAGAGATAAAGAAGCTCTGGTGGATATTGTTTTTGATAAAATTATCAAATTCTTGAAAGAGAATGTCAATGCTATCCCCGAGAAGGTTAGTAACTCTGAGAAAGTGGCTCAATCATCTTATGACTTTATAGTTCCCAAGGAATGGAATATAAGTCTTGATTTTCCTTGTGCTCCTAAAAAAGCCAAGAAGGATAGAGAGGATGTTCACTGGTCTTTTCCACCTAATGGATCAGTCAAAGTTAACTTTGATGGTGTAGCTAAAATTAATCCAGGGGCAGCGGGTTATGGTGGAGTCATAAGGGATTCCTTTGGTAACTTTTTTGGTGCTACGACCACTCCTCTTAGGTCCCAAACCAATCACTTGGTTGAGGCTGCTGGTGCTTCTCACATTATATATTTAGCCCATAGTCTTAACTTTAAAAATCTCTCGCTTGAAGGTGATTCCAAAAATATTATTGATTGTCTTCATGGCACATCCCCCCCTCATGGACAATTAAATCATGGATTGATGATGCCACCTCAACGCTTGCTAAGTTCGACAAAATTAAAATTTCACATGCCAATAGAGAAGCTAATGCCATGGTAGAATTTTTTGCTAATGAAGGGGTTAGGATTAATGATCAGAGCACTTGGTTAAATTTTAATAATCTAAGTGTTAATGTTTGTGCTTTATTGAATTATGATAAATCACATGGACAAGAGGCATGTCATCTCTTTAATGAGGACAAGATGGAGTTATCACATCACAATCATTGGATTGTATGGGACTGAGCTTTGTTTAGTTTTTAAGGTGGATTGGCATACTTTGTGGGTTCTTAGATTTAGTGGGACCAGTTCTAGTAAAGATCTCATGTCTATTTTCCCCACTGTGTTTGCTAAGATGGGTGGAGATAGGAAAAGAATTGAGCTGGATAGCTATGAGATGCACACAAGAAATGTTAAGGCTTGGAATCAAGTTAAAAGCGGGGAGTTACTTCTGTTCTTGGAGAAGCTCCATGGATCCAGTCAAGAGGCTATAGATTTTTTTGAGAAAAATTGGGATAATGGGAATCTTACCCTTTCTGGTAGGAAAGTTGAGCTCAACGAAAACCTAATAGCTAAAGTGACGGGTATGTTGACTGATGGGGAAAAAAAATTCAGGGATAGGGTTTTTTCACATGATGTCGTCATCAAATTTCCTAAAAAAGAGAAAGAAAGACTGAATTTGGTAAAAATTGCTAATAGCTTCTTTGATGCCAACACCATAAAATCCCTGTAGAGAAAGGTCCTACGTGTCATCATGGAGTACATAACTATGGATGGTTGTTTCACCAAGGCCTATGGTTATCACTTTTCCTTGCTCAACCATTTCCACTACAAGGTAAGGGTTTCTTTCCCATACTATCTTTTTTGCTCTTTAAGGAAAAGTTTGGATGACCATAAGAAAAACCCTAGAAGATTCCCTATTTTGCATAATGGTGTAATTAGATTAATTTTGGAGCATTACCAAAAAATGCCTGTCCCTGCTAATCTTGAAGCCTCCCCTAACTCTAAGGAAGACAATACTGAACCTAGCTACTCAGGTTTTTTTCCCAATTTAAGTCTGGCTAGAACTGTCCTTAGCCTACCTATTGTCCATTTGGGCAAGAAAAACCCTAATACTCTTACTGTTAAAGGTTGTGCAGTGCCGGAGTCGGGAAACCCTTCCCTTAAAACTAGTTTTCTTGATAAGAATCCCAAGGAAAAAAACCTTGTTTCGTACTCTAAAGATTCCCCAAACTCTAAGGCGTTTGGTGATAATAATACTGAGCCCTCTGCTAACCCATCAGTGGATAGAATTGCTAGAACTGGGTCCCCTATTTCTCCTATCCCTGCTAATATTTGTCTCAACACTAATAGGGATCCCTCTGTGGATGTTTTGAATTTAGCTAGAAATAATGTTGATACCCATTTCAAACTTTCAAAATGGACTTTCAATGAAATAAACGAGCTAAAGATAAAAAATTGGGCCCTACAAAGTAAGCTGGAAGTGTTGAGAGCCAAAGTACTAGTGATTAAAAAAATTTAGGTGAAACAAAGAGATTATGGTCTCAGCAATGACACTCAGAACCAAGCTGGCAAGAACAGAAATATTGAAATTGAGATGGAAAAAATGAAAAATACTATCAAAATTATTGGTGAGAAAAACAACCGTATGGCCAAACACAATGCCATGACTGAGAAATTAGAAAAGGCCCAATAGGGGTCTTTGGTGGTTGATCTGGAGGAAACCAATGAAAGAAACCAGGAGGAGGATGTTGGCATCTCTAAGAGAACCAGGGCCAATCTAAAGAGGAAGGCTCCCCCCACTCCGCAAATGATTTAAACGTTTAAGAAGGGTGTTCATTAGATGCAAAATTTGAAGGCAGAGACAGAGTTTGTCCTGAAGACTCTGGGTTAGTCGCGGCTAGTTTTTTGTTGGCCTTTTTGCTGGATTTTTTTTGTTTGACCTTCCTGGTCTTTGGCAGGTGGCTGCTGCTTGCTCTGGTTTTTACCTTTAGTGCAGCTAGTTGTTTTTGTTGGAATTTTCTTTCCTATCTTTTATGTTGTTAACTTTGTGGTTTCCGGTCCCTGTAAAACCCGTTTTCCCATTTATCAAAAACTTTAATAAGGTGTGACAAGGAAAAATGTCATGAAGAAAAAGAAAGGTACCATAGTCATGCAAGTTGCATTATGCAAGGTGGCAAAAGATGCAAAATGCAGAAAAAACCATAGTGTAAAAATGTAAAGTGTTAGGTGTAAAATGTTCAAATGAGTCTTGTTCAATTCATGCAAGGTTAGCCAATTAGGGAACATTGTGTCTAATGTCTCCAAAAGAGGACCAATCAAAGTATAGTATATTCATAACTTAAGGGATGTAGTGTGTCACATCAAACCATTAAGAGGAATGTAGTATGCTGAGATAGATCACAATTATGAAGGACATCACACCCAATTTCATCCACAAAGTGAAAAACGCATCACATAAACAAAAATGCTACATTAGGAACCAAGAGTGAAAATGAATTAATAGTAATGTATGCCCCCCAATTTAAAGGAATTGTGACACATCGTTCTTTGAGCAATTACTTTCAAGTAGTGAAGGAAAGAAAAAGAAAAAAGAAAACAAGACATGAGAGCCAAGAAATCCCTATGCCAAGTCATATGTTTCAAAGTTAGGCCACGTCATGTCAAGGAAAATGAAATTCAAAATAAAAGGGAGTTGCCCCACAGAAAAGAGCACACCAAACAAATAAGGGATCTATGGATTTGGGGTCATTATGTTTGTTGATGCAATGTGTTTATTAAAGAGCTCAGAACTGTCATCATTCTCCAAAGCATATAGAACTGGAAGAATATCACAAAGAGAGCAAAAACAAAGGAAAATTAAAGTATGTTTTAGGTCAACATGGAAGAGACATTACAGAATCAACACTTTGCATTGTCCCCAAAAGGAAAACACAAACAAAAAGAAAGAAAATGAAAAGGCGAAAGAAAAGGGAAAAGATTTTGGGTCAACATGAAGGAGACATTTCAGTCTCGATGCCTTGTGTCATCCCCAAAAGGAAAAAAGCAAAAGAAAAAAAAAAAAAGGACCATTTGGGTCAACATGGAAGAGACATAGGGCATCTCTACGCTTTGCGTCATCCCAAAAAGAACACAAAACAAAAGAAAAAATACAAGGAACTTTTGGGTCAACATGGAAGAGACATAGGGCATCTCTATGCTTTGTGTCATCCCCAAAAGGAGTTCTAACACAAAAAAAAAGTGAAAAAGTGAACATCCACAACATATAGAAGAATATAGGGATGAATGGAAGAAGTGTACTAAGAGAGGGAACATCAAATGCATGATATGGGGGAACATGATACACACATGGAAGGAAAACAAAAAATGAAAAAGAAAAAAGAGCAAAGAAAAAATGCTAGTTAGGTGAAGGAAAGTTAACCATCTAACAAGTCATCCACCTCCCAATCATGTTCAGTATAATGTGAGGGAAATTGACTATCCAAAGGAATAATTGCAAGCACCAAACTAGGAGTCATACTAGGTTCTTCACTTGGTGGAGAGGTTTTATCTTTTAAGCTCATTGTAGATGAAAATAAAGAGTTTAAATCATTATGCACTTCTTCATCTATTTTTGCTATTGTCTCATGATCATAATCATCATCAAGATTAATGACAATGAGAGGACGAAGTGTGATTTCTAAGGATGGATGTATCAAAAGTTGTGGTTGTTGAATGGGTTCATTTTGTTGTGATTGTTGCACTGGATTGTCTTGTGGTAGGTTAGGTGAAGGAGGTTGGTCATCTATTTCTTTTTTCAAAGGAGGGGGTTGATTTTTTCTATTTACATTCATGTGAGATTGACGAGCAAGGAGACGATGATGACGCCTTTGTTCCCTAGCACCACGGTTTCGTTTAATTTTGTTTTGGAGTTGTTGGGGTGTAAGAGTAGATTGAGGCATTATTTTTTCATCATAGACTGACATGCATCAAAAATTTGAATTAATTTGGCTGTTTTCCTACTCAAAAGTGAAAAATCCCTCTAAAGAGACTAAGTCATCACCCTAGCCAACTTAATTCCACTAGGGTTTTTTGAGGTGGGTTTTATGGAATTTGAATGATTTGAATATTGTTTGTTAGGATTTGTATGATTTGTAAGTGGAATATAACTTACAATCAAAATAATGAGTCATAGGGGCCTATAAATATTATTTTTAAGGGTTGATTAATGCAAGGGTGTCTAAAATAGGACTAAATTAGATCACAAATTGTACTATCTCCAAAGGAGGACAATTTATGTGTCCACACCTAGAATTAGGCATTGATTTAACATTCAACTAGATACATTTTAGAGACAACTTATAAATTCAAAATCATTTTAATTTATGGTGTTGGGTTTAGGTTTAGTGTTGAATCCTGCTTTCCAATTACTGAGTGTGCTGAGATACCAAAAATATAGCTAGATTTTAAGTTGTCAATGCTTCCCTTGGTATATTTTAATTGGGAATTATTTGCTATAAAATGCAATGTCCATGCATTATTGAAATAAGTTTTTCGGAATTGTGAAGGGTCACCCCACTAGGTCATGTAGAGCCTGAAGTGTAGGGGAAATGTGTTATAATCTCATTTCCTATTAGTTGGCCAAATCCATCTTTTAGTCTAAGCATAGGAAAGTTTCTATTCTTTAGGACTCACTAGATTTGTTGATTTGGGAAACCAATAGCTGCATCATCCAATAGACAAGGAAAACAGAGGGGTTTCTGGTCGCACCAACAAAATGATATGAAAATCATAGTAAAACCTTTCATGGGAATTAGACATTCCAGTAGGTGACTAATATCTCTTTATGGATGTTCATTTACTTGTCAAACCAGGGAACACATACTTTGAATGGCGCAACACAATATATGCACTAAGAACTAGTTTTGGTCACAACTTAACAGAAATAAATACTTGGAAGGAATTCTATCTATGCTACGGAAAGGTAATGCAAAGTTCTTTTAACTCAACCATGATAAAACAAAAACCATAACAACTATGACTGAAACACAAACTATGAACTGGCCTTATGCTATAGGAACATGCACAGGGATGGATTCTCGATGCTGCAGGAGCAATACAAGACTGAGTTTGTATGAAAAATTCAAAGATGAAAGCTAACTGATGATCAACAGAAAATAACAGCTAACTAACTAGCTACAGATACTTACTAAGTGGGCCCACTTAGCAAGAATCTACTGATTATGCAAGTGCTGAACTCAGAACTTCATCAAAATTTATTCATGAAAGTAGAATGGTATACATTGCTTTGTTGATATGGAAACTAACAACAAACTCTATCTTGTCATATAGATTCTGCTTTTCATTATTATCATACTGATTCTTACATGATATCTGCTATCTCTCTATCACTAAGCTTCTATCTTACTTCTAACTATCATCTCCTCCCTCACTCGCGTAGGAGGAGTACCTTATTTAAAATCAAGAGAACAACTAACTAACTAACCCTATCAAAGAAAGACGTGGAAGTAAAGTGTATCCCATAATCAAGGAACAAACTTCATAAATGAATTTATCCATTCAACCTAATCTAGAGAGAATCTAGCACTCCACTCTTTCCAGATTGACTGCCACTAAAAATATTTCCCAACGGTTTCGGTCAAAGAGTCTTCGCCAGAGCTTCCTCGAAGTCGTGCAGGAAATAGACTTTACTGCAAGGCCGAGATCAGCTGCACTTGACTCGATCATACTTTCTTCAACTACCTATGAAACACAAGGTAATAGATGTGAAAGAAAAGGCGCATGGCACATACACAATATCCATTCATTAATCACATATTTAAATCTATTGCATCATTCAAAAACTATATGCGATATACAAGTCATTTAGGGAGTCAACAGGGTAATAAATGTAGTCAAGTCAACACAATAGGCTGCAGGAATATGAAAATATTTTGCTACAGGATATCCCCATAAAAGGTTTCAAAAGAGTTTAAACAACCACGAATAACAAAAGTAAAGGTATTAAAAGTTCATCATAATATCCAAACTATGAGCACATTTTGGGCTCATCATATGCCCCCTACTTAGCCCAATGCTGGTCCTCCAGCATTAACTTTCCTGGTTGTTTCTCAAAAATTAGTGGTTGCGGCATGACTCTAAAATGGAGTTCCAAACTTGTAATAAAATCCTCTGGAAGTCTGCCACCTCTCATACCTAAGAGTTTCTGAATCATCATTAAGATTTGTAGCCTGGTAAGGATAAAGGGGCCACATTAGCACAGGAGGTCTGAATGTCAATGGCAACCACAGTTCAAATCTCTTTTGAAGTCCCAACTATATATATTTGCTTGATCGTTTAAGAGCTACTATGAAATTTAGGGGACTGTGAGGTTCGGACCTTCTTAGCCCAACAGTTAATCTTTCCCACCTTTTCTCACTTTTGGTGTATGACAGTCTCCAAAATGAATATGGTTGTTCCTAAAATTCATCATATACCTGTTTCCTGAGATCAAATATTTTCTCTCTGGCTATATTATTATGAATGCCATATGTCAGAGTAAACCAGGTTTTCAGCATTGCATGGGGGTCTGAACTTTGAGGGCACAATGGAACAGGCTCATTCCTTTCGGCTTCCTCATATGTTTCCCATTGCCTGCCATAATTTTCTTCATTTTCTACCCATGACATAAATGATTTCAAATGGATATCACTAATATAAAGAAGATGATTTCATTCTATTTCAAATAGAATTAAAAAGCCATGTAAATAAAATTCACACAGAGAATTTCTTAACCAATTAGGGGCTGCCTGGTATGCGTCGTAAAATTCTTTAGCAGTGTGAAGTATAGGATCTTGATTTCTGGAAATTCTCATTAGTTGGAACCATAAGAATTGTTCCTTAAGGCATAGAGCATAAACTTTGGGTGGTGGTCTGCATTCCATAATCTGACTAGTTACTTTTAACATTTCATCCATTTTTTCTTTTAACTCAAAAATTTCTTATTTTTGACTTTCAATTTCCTTAAATTTAGTTTCTTCCTTTCAGCCTCCCATAGACTTTGTTGCATGTCAGTCTGGGCTAGGTGCCGGAAAGTCAGGGTTTGCAACGTAACTGGTACCTAGTTAGCTTTGAAATATGCTAAAAACTCAATTAAAAAAATCTTCTTATAAACAACAATGGCTTTACAAGTTGCAGGGGGAAATGTAGCTTCACTAGCCACATCCAACTATTTAGTCTGTTCCTGCTCTTGCTGGAGGATGAATTCTTGTTGCTGCAGTGGAGAAGATTGTGCTTCCTCTAAAAACTGCATAGCAGCAGTATCCAAGTCACCAAGACTTGGTAACCCTTTTTCATTATGCTCCATTTCCTTTGTCTCAACTTGTTCCTCCTCAGGAATGGATGAACTTTGTGCAACATTCTAAGACATATTCTGAGAAACAACAAATTCAGACTTGACGAACTCTTTTGAAATTACAATAACCTCTGGTTGAGGTGAAGCATGGGAGGTCTTACATTGTTTCCTTGTGGAAACTCTTCTTAGCACTGGTGTAGTTGCAGGAGGTGTTCTAGTAGCCTTCCTCTTTTTGGTCTGCCTAGAGGGTTCTACCCTACCAGAGGATGATGGTGAACTGGTGATAGCAATAGGTGTTGCTGTAGGAGAGACAACTATAGGGGAAGGTGCTGCAGGAGGAGAGCATTGCCTTTTCTGAGAATGAGGGTCAGACTCTGGGGTATTTTCCACCCCAGATGACTCTCCTGCCTTTGTTTTTCCCTTCTCTCTCCTAGTGGCAGACCTAGTTTGTACCCAAGTAGAGGATTCCGGTAGGGGAGCTACAGGACTAGGTGCTATAGGAGCAGATGACCCTTGCCCTGTTCTTCTACTCATAGGCACAATTTCTTTTTCCTTTTTTTGAGGGTGTGGGTTAAGTACCATAGGGGGTTGTGGAATTTGCAAGCTCTTTTGGGCAACTAATTGTTGCCAGGAAAGAGGTGAGACATCTCTCAAAGAGTGTTCAATCAATAATTTGATAAGGCCATGGTGAGCAATAGAATTATCTTTCCCTTGCTAGGTTTCATGGGAACTTTGTTCCAGAAATTTTAACAGGAAATTTGGAACATTTACAACTAACCCATGCCTCATATGACTTAATAATTTGAAATGATAAGAATGTAGGTAGGAGAAATGACCTTCACAGGTTAAATACCTAATTATGTAAGCAGCGTATTATGAATAAGGAGGAGGAAATGATACCCACTTGCATCCCTGCTTGGAGACTTCCAAAGGTCCATTGGTGGGTATTGAGAATTCAGCCCTTGCAGAAGCAGCATCTGAAGAAATTTTTTTTCCAACAGCTAGAAGCTCGGTTACTTCAACAATTCTTTCTTTAATTGCAACAACCGTTACACCCCATACAGTAGCCTTCCCTTCAGAAAGGGTTCTCAAAAATTCCCCAGCAACCTCCTCATCAAAAGCATTTAAGCTCAAGAAGTAGTTTGACCATCCACAGAGGCTGAATGCCTAGACTATTTGAGGATTTTATAATAATAATTCATGAGCTACAGGCTCATGTCGCACCAGCTGATCACCCATGTTCATAGTTTTCCCCTAGATGAACTCAACTCCCTGCTGAAAATTCAAAAATTTTCCTCTCTGTTTCCCTTTCTATTCTAGTTTTTTTCTTTCTATTGTGCCGTCACATTTCTCTCTTTTCCAAAAATGAACATTTTGAACCAGCAGTTTTGATTGTAATTTACAAGAAAAACATGCAAATGAAAAAGACATGTGATCATATTTGGAAAGTACCAGAAAAATAATAAGGAAAGGTTATTTGCATAGTTGTGGTAGCGGTGAAAAGATAGGTTTTAAAAAGTGGATTACCCTACCCCCTACTTAGAGTATGACATGTGTCCTCACATGTACTAAAGAATAGGCAGAGATCAGGTAATAATGACTGGTACAAGCATAGCAGCAAATAAATAGAATAAAATAAATCAAATATGCGATAACAAAAAATATGACATACCTTTGATAATTGCGTGTACGTGTAAAGAAAGATGACGACGTCTTCATGAGGTGATATTTGGGAATGATATCATAATGAAGGGTAATGCGCATGGATGAGGTGGATGAGTGATGTGGGCAGATGAGATGAATAGATGGAATGGATGGATGGGATGGATGGGTGGAAGATAAAGAAGTGGGATGTGGTGACAAGTGAGAATGGAGAAAAAGGGTTTCCTTGAAAGAAAACCTTTATTATGAGCATGCTTTTCAAAATTATGGTGAAGCTACAGGAGAAAGGAAAAAGCCTTTGGCTGCAGGAAGAGTAGCAGGAGGATCCTAAACAAACTGGTACATAAATTCTTTTTTTGAGACTAGTTTATGGTACAACTGGAGTCGGTGGCCATTAACTAGCAATTTGAAATGGACTGGATCAATTATCGCCAGCTGTACAAATCTATTGTTAAACACATTCTCAACTTCATAGGGACCAAGCCAACATTTTGTGAGCTTACCTTAGTTTTCTTAATATCTGGAATCATATAACAGAGCCCAATCACTAGCAAAAAATTGCTTGGTTTTGATGTGTTGATCATGCCATTTCTTCCTTTACTGTTGGACTGCTTCGGTATGCTGTAGGGCAGCTTTTCGCATTTTGTCCAAAGCATTTAGCTGTAGGAGATGTTCCTTCTGTGCTTCAGATATTTTCATATTGAGTTCAAGAGCTGTCCTCAAAGTTTTGTGCTCAAATTCTATGGGCAACATGGCTGTTTTCCCATAAAGCAACTAAAAAAGTGTAAACCTAGTTGTTGTCTTCCATGTAGTTCTGTAGGCCTAGACTGCTTCAAGAAGTCTACTGCTCCAATCTTTTCTATGGAGTTGCATTTTCTTTGTTAGGATCATCTCAATTTCCTTGTTTTTAACCTCAACCTGACCATTGGCTTGAGGGTGATAGGGGCTAGACTTCCTATGTTTGATTTTATAGTCATTCATTAGTGCAGTGATCAAATTGGATGTGAACTGAGCTCCCTGATCAGTTACAAGCTCTCTGGGAACTCCAAATCTAGTGAAAATTTGTTCATACATAAATTCAACAACCTTGTTATCTCGTGCATGAGTCATAGCTTTTACCTCAACCCATTTTGTTACATAATCCGTGCAAACTAGAATGTATGACTTGCCATTTTATGGTGGATCAATTGGTCCCACAAAATACATTGCCCACTTATCAAAAGGGGTGACTATTACCTGTGGATATAGTGGAATTTAATCTAACTTAGTTGGTCTTCCCATACATTGGCATCTGTCACATTTTCTTGTATAGGCCACAACATCCTTGTGTAATGTTGGCCAGTAGTACCCTGTTGTAAGAACCTTCATAGATTTTCTCTTTGCTGCAAAATATCCCCCACATGGTTCATCATGGAAAGCATGCAATATATCATAAGTCTCATCTTCTCTTACACATCTTTGCATCACTTGATTAGGTCCAGTATAAAATAGACAATTTGCAATCCATGAAAAGTTAAAACTTTTCTCTATTAACAATTTCTTTTCTTTTAGAGAAAAGTGAGCTGGTATTCTGCTTGCTGCTAGATAATTGGCAATGTTTGCATACCATGGAGTATGTGCAGCAATGGAAAACAAGTGTTCATCTAGAAAACTATCATTAATGACCTTGTGTTCAGCAGGTGCAGCTATTTGAAGTCTTGATAAAAAGTCAGCCACAACATTAGCTCTTCCTAGTTTATCAATGATTGTAATTTCAAATTCTTGTAACAACAGGAGCCATCTTGCCAATCTACTAGAGATGGCAGGTTTTTTCATTAGATACTCGATTGCTGCATGGTTAGTGTGGACAAATATCTGATAACCTGTGACATAATGCCTAAACTTATTCAAAGCATACACTACTACGAGCAATTCCTTTTCTGTAACAGTATAGTTTAGCTCCAGACCTTGAAGGTTCTTACTGATAAAATAGATAGCATGCTCAATTGAATTTTCTTTTTGATTTAAGACTACCCCTATACCAAAATCAGAGGCATCAGCATGTATGTGAAAAGGAAAATTCCATTTTGGACCTTGAAGAACAGGGGCTTTAGTAAGCAAGTCCTTTAGTTGCAGGAAGGATTTTTCATAGGCCTTTGTCCACTCAAATTGAGAATCCTTAGTTAATAAGGCATAAAGTGGACTAATTTTTTTACTGTAATCTTTTATAAACCTTCTATAATACCTTGCATGGCCAAGGAAGCTTCTGGCATCCTTTTGTTTTGCAGGAGTTTGTAAATTCAGAATAACTTCAATTTTAGCAGGGTCAACCTGAATTCCATTCTTGGAAATATGATGGCCTAGAACAATACCTTCTTCCATCATTAGAAAACACTTTTCACTATTTAGAGACAAATTTTTCTCTCTGCACCTTTTCAATACTTTTTCTAAATTCACCAGTGCTTCTTCAAATGTGACTCCATAGGTAGTGAAATCATCCATATAAATCTCCATATAGTCATGATGTATATAAGCAAAGATACTAATTACTGCTCTCTGAAATGTTGCTAGCGCATTGCATAGACCAAAAGGCAAGACTGAGTAAGGAAATGTTCCCCATAGACAAGTAAAAGTGGTCTTATCTTGATCTTCATGGGCAATTTTTATCTGATTGTATCCACTGTAACCATCCAAAAAGGAAAAATATCTTTTGCCAAACAGCAAATTTAGTACTTGGTCTACAAACGGTAGTGGAAAGTGATCATTTTTAGTGGTAGTGTTTAACTCTTTGTAATCTACACACACTCTCCATTTTCCACCTTTCTTAGGGACAATAACTAATGGAGAAACCCACTGACTGTCAGAGATTGGGTAAATAAAACTAGCATCAAGCAACTTTTGAAGCTCATTTTTAACTATTTATCTAAGTGCTAGATTTATTCTTCTTTGAGGCTACCTAACTGGTAAACAATATTCTTTGATATAGATCTTGTGAGTATAAATTCAAGGATCTATTCCTTACATGCCCCCATATTCCCATCCAAAAGCTTTATGCTGATCTTGTAGCATTTTTAATAAGATAGCCTGTTGGGATTGTGATAGCTTGCTATTGATATTCAAATAGTGACCTAGAGACAATTCTATCTGCTTAGTGAGATTACTCATAGAATCTACAGGTAATGTTTATACCTCTTGTGGAAACAATTTATGAAAAATTGTAGGAAGTTTAGGCAGCGAATTATCAGAATTTAGTTGTTGCAGGAAACATTGTAGATGGCTACTATTTGGATCAGATGAACTACCCATATCAGAGTTAAACTGCAGAATTTGAAAAAGCAAGGCACTTTTATTCTGAAGTTGTGAGAATGGATCATTTTGAAGCATCATTAATTGAACCAACAAATTGGCTTCTTCAGTTTCTTCCCCCACATCTTGCCAAATAGGTTGGGACAAATCTGGTTGAGGTCTAGCAGATGGATACAAAGCCAATTTTTTTGTGGACTATCCATCAGAAATGGTCATATCTCTAGAATGGCATCTTATAAAAGCATCAGCAGTGGCTAACCATGGTCTACCAAGGATAACTAGATATCCTCCTAAAGTTGTCTTAATTGATAATATTTTGAAATCAGCTGGATACTCCTAAGATTCAAGAGTGACAATTACATCTTCCACCATTCCATCAGGTTTAATTGTGGAGCTATCTACAAGTTGCAGAACTGTAGGTGTAGACCTGATGTTTAGAATGTTCAAGGAGTCCATAATATGCTTTGTCATGACATTAATGGCAGCACCTAAGTCAATCAAAACATTTTTCACAATTTGGCCATTTATATGTATTTGCACTACAGGACTTCGAGGGTCAATATACTTTGGAATGACTACATTTCGCAACATTATATCAGCCAATTTTCCTAAGAAATGAATTGTTTGGGGATCCTTTTTCTTCCATCCAGGCTTCTTCAAACAGGCCTTTTTAATAGCTTTTCCAAAAATGGGAACATCTTTAATAGCCTGAAATAAAGGGATTTGAATTTGTACATTCTTGAGCTGATCCAAAATGTCAAAAGTGGGTTCTTCCATGGATTTAAATGCAGTACTTTGCAACCTCTGAGGAAAAGGTGGTTTTTCTTGACTTTGCAAAATATTCTCCTTAGATACCGTATCAGTTATAGACATATGCTCAGTAGGAACAGTAGGTGCAGTAGATTCTTCAAGGGGAGAATCTAGTATTTCGGTAATTAGAGGTGGTTTTGGAGCAAGTAGAGTGGTTTCAGACCTCAAATGGATATCATTAATGTTTAAGGCATAAACTTGATATTGGTTGGCTTCAGCAAGATACATAGGCTGTTGTGGCTGCTGTTGTTGCTTATTATTGGGATTTGGCAACGGCTGGGCAGGCATAGGCATTTGTTTTGGAGGGCCAGTATTTGTGGCAGTTGCTGCAGGAGGTGGCATGAGGGCCTATGGTTGTGGCTGTGGAAGCTACAGGAACCCAGGGGACTGGTTTTGCCATTGCTGAGGACTTCTCCATTGAGGATTTTGCTGCAAATTACCTGGGGTGGGGTCCATTTTCCTTATGGCTGCTGCCAACCTCCTTGAGGAGATTGCCATTAAGGGGTCTGATAATTAGGCCAACTTGGTTGAGATGTATTCCAAAGTGGTGGTGGTCCATATATAGGTTTCCATTGGTTATTATAGTCAAAATAAGGATTACCAAAAGTCAAAGGATCTTGAGGCATACCTTGTCTTTGAGCCCATGGTCACCTTTGTGCAACAAAGAACACTTGATCATCATCACCTTCTACTGGCTTAAATTCAGTAGGTAATTGCTTAGCTTCTAGATTAGCCACCATCTTGCATCTGCAGTCATGTTTCTTCTATCTACAGTATAGACATAACTCGGCCAAAACTGCCTCGACTTCCTCATGTTTCTTCTAAGCTTGCATAGTGTCTACTTGTGTAGCCATATTATTAATGATATCCTGCTTGAAATTAGATAGCAAATTTGTTATCTCCATCAGGGAAACTCCACTAGAAGAAGACTTCCCCACTGTAGCATGATGACCTCAACCTTTCTTAACTATTGCTTGAGAGTAGTTAAGACATATTTTCTTTATATCATCTCAAGGAAGTTGGGTTATATCAGCTCCTCCCATCAGGTCCAGGGCATCTATATAGGCATCACTGATTCCCCTTAGAAAGAGTAGTTTCTGAGAGTCTTCATTGAGAGTATGGTTTGAGTTTCTTTTCAAGGAAAACAAGAATCTTGAGATATAATCTTCCAGACTTTCATCCTCCATCTGCTGAATTCTGAATATATCATCACCTTTACTAGAACTTTTACAATATTCCTTATATTTCTCAAGGAATTTTGTTTCCGTGGCTGCCCAACTATCAACAACACCTCTTCCCAAACTCATGAACCATCTGAGAGCTCCCTCCTTCAAGGTGGAAGGAAACAACTTCAGTTTGTGAGCATTTGAATTATAGTCATAACTACGACAAAGGACATCAAACTCAAACATAAAAGTTTCTGGGTCCTCCGTAACTAGGCCATAGAACTTGGGAAGCAATGAAGAAGGAATATTTTTAAGATTGTCAATATCTTGCTGGGGAACAATGGGAAACTCAAAAATAGGAGGTGTATTAGGTGGATTATTTGCCATATTTGCGTGCTAGAATAGCAGAGCAAATGGATTTTCCTTAGGTTCTTGATCAACTGGGTTAAATGGTAGTTCAACAAATAGGTTTTCAGGGAGGAACCTTCCCAGTGCATCTCTTCTTCTTCTATGATTGCAATAGAATAGATGGTATTTAAAAAGAACTTGAAAATACTTAAACAACTGACTAAACTACTACTAACAATAACTATAGCAAGTTCTTAGATTGACACTATCTTTGGCAACGACGCCAAAAATGGTTGCGCCCACAAAAGGATATGAAAATCACAGTAAAACCTTTCCTGGGAATTGGACATTCCAGCAGGTGACTAATATCTCTTTATGGACATTCATTTACTTGTCAAACTAGGGAACATATACTTTGAATGGTGCAGCACAATATATGCACTAAGAACTAGTTTCGGTCACAACTTAACAGAAATAAATACTTGGAAGGAATTCTATCTACGCTACGGAAAGGTAATGCAAAGTTCTTTTAACTCAACCATGATAAAACAAAAACCATAACAACTACGACTGAAACATAAACTATGAACTAGCCTTATGCTGCAGGAATATGCATAGGGATGGATTCCCGATGCTGTAGGAGCAATACAAGACTAAGTTTGTATGAAAACTTCAAAGATGAAAGCTAATTGATGATCAATAGAAAATAACAGCTAACTAACTAGCTACAGATACTTACTAAGTGGGCCCCCTTAGCAAGAATCTACTAATTACACAAGTGTTGAACTCAGAACTTCATCAAACTTTATTCATGAAAACAAAATGGTATACATTGCTTTGTTGATATGGAAACTAACAACAAACTCTATCTTTTGTCATACAGATTATGCTTTTCATTATTATCATACTGATTCTTACATGATATCTGCTATCTCTCTATCACTAAGATTCTATCTTACTTCTAACTATCATCTCCTCCCTCACTCGTGCAGGAGGAGTACTTTATTTAAAATCAGAAGAACAACTAACTAACTAACCCTATCAAAGAAAGACGTGAAAGTAAAGTGTATCCCAGAATCAAGGAACAAAATTCATAAATGAATTTATCCATTCAACCTGATCCAAAGAGAATCTAGTGATCCACTCTTTCCAGATTGACTATCATTAAAAATCTTTCCCAACGGTTTCGGTTAAAGAGTCTTCGCAAGAGCTTCCTTGAAGTCGTGCAAGAAATAGACTTTACTGCAAATCCGAGATTGGTTGTGCTTGACTCGATCATACTTTCTTCAACAACCTATGAAACATAAGGTAATAGATGTGAAAGAAAAGGCACATGGCACATACATAATATCTGTGCATTAATCACATATTTAAATCTATTTCATCATTCAAAAACTAGATGCGATATACCAGTCATTTAGGGAGTCAATGGGGTAATAAATATAGTCAAGTCAACACAATAGGCTGCAGGAATATGAAAATATTTTGCTACAGGATATCCCCATAAAAGGTTTCAAAAGAGTTTAAAGAACCATGAATAAGAAAAGTAAAGGTATTAAAAGTTCATCATAATATCCAAACTATGAGCACATTTTGGGCTCATCAGTTTCCCCCAAATGAAAATCTAAACAAATAAGGGATCTATGGATTTAGGGTTAGTATGTTCTTGCTACAATGTTTTTAAAGAACCCAAAATTGTCATCATTTCCAAAATACACATGGAACTAGAAGAATGAAACAAAGAGAGTGAACCAAAAAAAAATCCTTTTGGGTCAACATGGAAGAGACATGAATTTCTCAATGCCTTACATCATCCCCAAAAGGAAAACACAAGACAAATGAAAAAGGTAAAAAGTGAAAAGTAACATATTTATGACATAGAGAAGAATGAAGGTACATAGATAAGAATGTCAGAAAGAGAGAGAACATCAAACAAAATTTCATAGGGGATCACATTATGCACATGCAATCAAACAAAAGAAAAAGGAAATAATACAAAAGACTAGTAAGGCACATGCAAGTCAACCTATTACCATGTCATCCACATCCCAATCATGTTCCTTGTATACTGATGGTGGAAAACTAGCAAAAGGGACAATATCAAGTGTCAAACTAGGATTGGTACCAAGTTCAACACTCTTTGTAGGATATTTTTCATCTAAGCTCATGGAAAAGGAAAACAATGTATTCAATTCATTATGCACCTCTTTTTCAATTTAACAATCTCTTCATTGTTATCTAAGTTAATCACAACAATAGGTCGAATGATAATGTCCATGGAAGAATTCAACTGTTGTTATGGTTGTTGTATTGGAATTTTTTGTTTTGGGGTAAGAATAGGGTCATCATGCATTGCTTTAGTGAATTTTGGATTTTTATTTTCTTTGTTTATTTCTTCATGTAACCTATGAGCAAGGGCACAACATCTATGCCTATGCTCTGTAACACCTCTATTTCTTTTAGATTTATTTTCAAGTTGTGTTTGTGTAGGAGCGGGTTGATCAACCTTATGTTTCTTTTCTTCCCTAAGGGGAGGAATGGAATGAACCACAAGAGGTTTTTCAACCACTTTCTCTTAGACTTTACAAACCTATTTTATTCTAGGAGGTGTGATTGGGTTGTTTTCATTGTGTCTTGGTCTTTTGTAGGATGTAGGGGAAGGTTTTGTCTTAGGTTAGTTTTGGACATTTGGAATTTATTTAGGTTCAAGCATTGTTTCATAAAGGATGGTAGGATTGGTGGTGGGTGGAGACATGTTTTTCGGGAGATAGTTTTGCTATCTTCTTTGTCTTAAAATTTTGATAAGACAAGAAAAATAAGTCTTCTCATGGTTTTATAGGTTCCATAGGCTTGGGCCAAAAGAAATATAAGAGTTTCCTTTGGAGGAAAAAGGGTTAAATCCACTATGGTGAACAATGAAAACTTCATTGGAAAAGGGAAACTTTAAGCATTTATGCACAATTGAAGGGACAACATTCATGGAGTGAAGCCATGGATGGCCTAGCTTCACACGAAATTGGTTCAACTGCAAGATGATGGAGAATCAAACATCTAATGTCTTCGGTCCTATTTGTAAGGGAAGAATGATTGATCCCATCATAGGGAAAGCAAAACCATTATGTGTCTTGATCCATGCTTTTAGTTTATCATATATGTCTTGATATAGCTCATGCAAAAGTAAGAATTATTCGGTGATCACATTCTCTCCACAAGTGAGATCTATTAGTATCCCATTAGTGGGCTTGTCATAGATATGGCCAGCTATGGAAAGAGGACCATCGAGCACATGTTTAAGTATATCTTTAGATGTTAAAGTAATGTCAAGAGAATTCCTATTTTGGACCTTACGAGGAATGATGTCTATCACTGCTACCATGACATCCATAGGATCATTATCTATAGGATCATGTTCAATAGAATCATTGTTATCATCATTTGTATCAACATTCATCACATAATTCTTTGTAGTTTTGCTGGATTTGACAAATGAAATGTTATGTTTTGGCATGGGGTTGGTTGAAATTTGAAAGTTTTGGTTAGGAGCAGCAAAAAAATTATTTCCTTCATCACTAACACCTCCAATGGAAAGATTACCAGAATCAATGAAGTCTTGCAAAAGATGTTTAAGATGCTTGCAATGTTTTGTGTCATTTCCATTTTGTCAGTGATAGTGGCAATAAGAATTTGATCTAAAACTCAGAGGTAAAGGCTTATTAGGATTGGGTGTTTTGATGGGAGCCAAGGTAATCATTTATTGTTGTTAGGACATTGTGTTATGAATGGTATCAGGTAAGGGAGTGAATTACCTTTTCAGGTTCCCATAGCTAAAGGGTATCATGGCTTTAACAATAGCTACTTGGTTATTGGCATTCTAAGTTGTTTGTTGAGGGGGGATTAAATTGAAAAACCCTTTATTCTATCTTCTTAAAGGTTGGGAATTTTTTTAGTTTGTGGGCTTGAACATCTTAGTTTTTTTAGAAGTGGACTTTGTATCTCCAATACTAACTAAATTTTGCTAATCACGTAGGGTGGTACACAAGTGCATGAAGGATGGGAATTTTTGTTGGTTCTTAGTTGTGTTCTGGTTGGTTTAACCTTGATGACAAAATTCACCTTTGGGTATCTATCAGCATGACATTCAAGTGGTCTTGGTGACAGAGGAAAGGTCTATTGGCATAAATATTTCTCATTGCTGAGAGGTCTTACCGAATGAGTCGGGTCTCACCGACTAATACATAAGGAGGTTCATTGGCATAACAAATCCCTATCAACATGTTGTTTCATTGAGCGCTTTGTGTCTTGATGACATGCACAAGTAAGAACATATCAGCAAGAGTTGCGACATCGATATGTCTTAGCAAACTCATCATTGTCTCACCAACAGAAGGAAAAGGAACATATTGGCAAGAGTGTTGTTTTCGGTATGTGGTCTCACTGAAGACATATTGTCTCACCGACCGTGCACCGAAAGGTCTTATCGAAAAAGGTTGTCACTTAGATGAAATGTCATAGTGATTTCATGGTGTCTTACCGACTTGTGCAAAAAATATTTTTGGTATGACATAGTGTGCTCTCTGAGAAGTCTCCCCGACATTGATATGTCTTAGTGATGCATAAAACAAAAAGAAAATTTTGATATGAATCATGCATCGAAGAAAGGTCTTGGTGAGTTTGATTTCTTATACTGACTGACAACATAAAGGCATACATCTCGGTAAGAGTTAGGGTTTTCAGCGTGACGTCTCGATGAGTGACCTCTGGTCTCGCTAATGGAACACAAAAGGACTTTGTCAACATAGGATCAGTATTTTCTCAATGCCACACAAGATGGTTGGTGACTTTCGTTATGACTCAAGCATTCTACAAGAGGACTCCCCAATGACGGTATTCTATAGCGACACTCATAAGATAGAAGGATGTATCAGCGAGAGAACCATTATGTTACAGTGACTTACAAGGGGTAAAAGGAGGCTTTTGGTGAAACATAGTGTGGTCTACGAGATGTCTTTTTGATATCAAAAGGTTATAGAAAAAAAGGGATCTCGGTGAGAAACTTGCTTATGTCTCAATGATTGGAAAGAACATAACACATGGCTTTCAGCATGACATAATGTATTCGTTATGTCTTCTCCCCGAGTGTGATGGGTCATGGCGAAAGTGATAACTAAAAGGAATGTCTAGTGATTTAATTTCCTTCAACAGAACTATCTAGATGTCTTAGTGAATGGTTAATGAAGACTCAAACACTGTGGCCGACATCATTGATTGCCATCAAATCTCTAAACCGTTACATGGCAAAATATTCATTGAGTTTTCTTTTTGAGCAGTTGCATTTTTGAAATAATGGATGATTTGCAGCTCTCTGGATAAGCATCACTCTTGATTTTTACCATCATCTACAGACTGTCATTATTCAACTTCATATTCAAATTAGCAAGAGAGTTTTAGAATCTTGTGTAAAATGCTTTTTGAAGATTTCTTTGTAACTGACATACTTGAAATGTATATATAAACCTGTGTTGAAAACAGTGAAGGCTGCTGATTGTAATTCTCGAATATTGTTCTTTGGATGTATCAAAATGTATTAGGTAGATGAGGAAAATAGAGAGTTATGAGCTTGACTGAAAACAAAGAGATCCTCAGAGATATTTTTATTGTTCAGATGCATAATTTGAGGGGTTGGTACTCCTTGAGATAGATATCTCTAAATGAGGGGTTGGTGCTCCTTGAGTGGGTGCTAAAAAATAAACCTATAAGGCATTGTGAACATTTGTTTAAAGATTAAGCCTGGAAGGCATTTCAGGAGTGGTTTTTATACCCCAGGAGGGTTTTCCACTTGGTAAAATCTTGAGTCTCCTTGTTCTTTTGAGTTCTCTCTACTTTACTGTGTTGTTATTTCAGTTCACTGTTTGGTTTTTACTTTTCTCAATTTTGTTTATGAATGATTACATTCAACTTATGAATGCATTAATCAGAGTGTATTGAGATCAAATCTGAGCTATGGTTTTTGAATTTTTGAAAATTGGTCAAATATGTTAAAACACTAATTCACCCCCCCTCTCAGTGTCATTTTAACTCCAATAATTGGTATCAGAGCGTAGGGTCCTCTAATAGGTTTTAATTACCTTGGATTGATCTTGGTCTTGGAGTTTGTTTAATGGCACATTCTCAAGACGATGCCTCTGTAACTAGAACTCTGTTATTTGATGGAACAAATAATGTTTTCTGGAGAATCAAAATGGAATATTTTCTTATTTCTTTTGATGTTGATGTTTGGAGCATTGTTATAAATGCTTACAATGTACCAGCCTCTATTCCCATTGATCCTACTAAAAAAAAGAGGTATGAAACAAATGCTAGAGCTAAGCATGCCATCTTGTGTGGGTTAACTAAAGATGTGTTCATTAAAGTCATGCATTGCAAATCTACTCATGACATCTGGGAAAAACTTGAAACTATTTATCAAGGGAATGAGAAACTCAAACTGTCAAAAATCATTACACTCAAACATCAATTTGAGGAGTTGAAAATGAAGGACAATGAAAAAGTGGCTGAATATTTCCTAAGAGTTGATGAAGTTGTCAATGCAATGAAAGGTCTAGGTCAAGAGGTTAATGAATTTGATGTGGTCACAAACGTTGTTAGAACCTTACCATCCAAATTTGAATATGGTCACAAAGGTTGTTAGAACCTTACCATCCAAATTTGAATCTAAGGTTTCAGCCCTAGAAGAAAATAAACACTTTGATCAACTTACCTTAAACAGCCTGCAAGGAATACTTACTACCTATGAAATGAGAACTAGAAAAAATAATTGAATAGGAAAAGAAACTACCTTTAACAATGAAAGGAAAGAAAAAGTTGAAGTTAGTGAATCAGAGTTGTCTGGCTCTAAAGAATCCCATTTTGTTAGAATATTTAAAAAGGGATCAAGAAAATATAAGGGAAAACTTCCCTTTAAATGTTTTAACTATGGAAAAATAGGTCACTTTGTTGCAAAGTGTCTCTATGATGATCAAATCTGTGACAATGAGACAACTGAAAAAATGTCTAAGAAGAAGGCCTTCAAACCTAATCGAAACTTCTATTTCAAAAGGAAGAAAAGTCTATTTAGTAAGGATGAATCTAATATTGAGTTTGAAGATTCATCAGTTGAAGAAGATGAAACTTTGTTCATGGCTGAAATTACTTAGCAAAATGATACAAACACCATTGACATTGAAGAAGTTGAAGTAGATCTTGAAAGTGAGCTGAAATGTACTTTACAAGAGATCAGAAAACTCAAAAAACAAGTTCTTGCTCAAGAACATATACCAGATCAAGAAATGGTCTCTCTAAAAACTCAGCTTGAAGAATCTAAAAGAGTTGAAGACTGCCTTCGAGAGACTGTAAGCTACAAAGATCAAGAAATTCAAAAACTGGAACAAGAAGTAGTCTGTCTTAGAAAGTAAATTGAGAAATATGAAAGCACTTTAAAACTCAATGAGATGCTCAGCAAGCAAGAAGCTGTATAAAGATAAAACCGGTATTGGTTTTGAAAAGGGTGAATGTTCAATTGATAATACAAAAATAAACCCCTCTTTTGAAATCAAGGGTTCATGTCCAAATCACTCTGATTTTGGTAAGAATCATGTTCATCCCTTGAAAGGTAATAGATCATCTTACAAATACAATCCTTTCTTCTATGGTTATTGTTTTTTCTGCAACAAATTTGGCCATAAGGTGAGCACTTGTAGGATTATGAATCCTAGAATACCTAGGTTTGGTCTTAGGAAACACTATGGTTTTGTTAGACAGATCAGATGTTTTAACTGCAATGCTTTGGTACATTCTATCAAATAGTGCAGAATTGATCTGCAATCGAAACAACAACAAATTACAAAGATTTGGAAACCTAAGTCTGTTAACAACATTGAGCAATCTATGTTGGTTCAAACTGCTTTTCATTCCAAGAAAAAGGACTTATGGGTCCTGGACAGTGGATGTTCTAACCATATGACTGGTGACAAGGATAAGTTTATAAATCTTGAAGATTATGTAGGTGGTTATGTTAAGTTTGGTGATAACTCTGGTATTCAATTTAAAGGTAGAGGTTCACTTCTTTTGAATGAAGACACTCCTATCTATAATGTGTACTATGTGGAAGGTCTCAAGCAAAATATTCTAAGTGTTAGTCAAATCTGTGATAGTGGTTATCATGTTCTTTTCACTTCGCAGGGATGTGAGATTAAGAACAAGTGAGGAAAGGCTATTGCAGCTGGAAGGAGGACAAAAGGAAATGTGTACAATCTTCTCGACACATCAAACAATGACAATAATCAAAGTATGTGTCTAATGGGCCAAATTGAAGAGAATTGGTTATGGCATAAAAGATTAGGACACATAAACTTTGAAAATCTAGTTAGAATTAGTAAAAATAAGAATGTTAGAGGTCTACTAGTTCTTAGCAAGCCAGAAAATTCTTTGTGCAAAGAATGTCTAAGTGGTAAACAAACTAAAATCAGCTTCAAAACAAAAGAAAATTCTTCAAAACCTTTACAGCTTGTGCATACTGATTTATGTGGACCAACCAAAACAAGGTCTATTAATGGTGAAAGTTACTTTATGTTGTTTGTGGATGATTATACTAGAATGATACGGGTCACATTTCTTAAGCACAAATCAGAAGCCTTTGGAAGGTTCAAATTTTTTTGTAAAATGGTTGAAAAGGAATCTAATCTGAAACTTAAATGTCTGTGATCTGACAAAGGAGGTGAGTTCACTTCTCAAGAGTTTATTGATTACTGTGAACAACACAACATTAAAAGATAGTATGCTGCAACAAAAACACCTCAACAAAATGGGGTAGTTGAACGTAAGAATAGAATTGTAAAAGAAATGGCTAGAACCATGCTAGATGAAGCTAAGTTGTTTGATATGTATTGGAAAGAAGTTGTTCATACAACTATATGTACACTTTGAATAGAGTGCAACTTAGGGTGAAATCTAAACACACTCCTTGTGAACTTTGGTATGGAAAAACTACTTCTGTCAAGCACTTTAAAATTTTGGGAAGTGTTTTATCAAGAAAGATGATGACAACCTTGGGAGATTTCAATCAAAGAGTGATGAGGGTATCTTTTTGGAATACTCAACTCACAACAAATCTTATAAATGCCTTAACAAAAGGCTTAATAAGATTGTTGAAGTTTTTAGTGTAAAATTTGGTGAAATACCACATTTGTATGTTGAATCTTTGCAGTATAATGAGGAAGAAGAACTTGAAATAGAAATAATTTTAGAAGGAGCTGAAACAGAAAATCCTAATACTGATTTAGCAAGCCCTAGAAATGAAACAGCAAGTCCTGAAAAGGTTGCATCAAAAGCTCTAGCTAAATATCACCCCCAAGATTAGATTATTGGGGATACAAATGCAGGAGTTCAAACTAGAAGAAAGGTTGCAGAATTTGATGAAAAGGCATAAATAGCTTTCTGTCTAGTTACTTAGTTTGAGCCTAAAAATTTTAATGATGCTCTCATAGACTCATGTTGGCTTAATGCTATGCAGGAAGAAATTGATCAAATTGAGAAAAATCAGACTTGGGAGTTAGTCCCAAGACCAGATGACAAGAATTTCATTAGAGGCAAATGGATATACAAAAAAAAGCTTGATGAAAATGGTAATGTTATTTGCAACAAAGCAAGATTTGTCTGCAAAGGCTATGCTCAACAAGAAGGTATTGATTTTGGTGAAACCTTTGCACCTGTTTCTAGATTAGAATCTATTAGAATATTCTTGGCTTATTCTGTTTATAAAGACTTTACTGTTTATCAAATGGACGTCAAAACTTCCTTTTTAAATGGATACTTAGATGAAGAGGTCTATGTTGAATAGCCTAAAGGATTTATTTGTAAAGATAAGCCTAACCATGTTTACAGGTTGAAAAAGGCCCTCTATGGCCTAAAACAAGCACCTAGAGCTTGGTACTCTAGGCTGGATAGTCATTTGCTTTCAAATAGTTTTGTTAGAGGAGGTGTAGACAACAATCTTTATGTTAAAACTAAAGGTTTTGATATTCTAATTGTTGAAATTTACGTTGATGACACTATCTTTGGCTGAAACAATGTTACTTTGAGTAAAAAATTCTCCCATCTAATGGAATTTGAATTTGAAATGTCATTATTAGGAGAATTAAATTTCTTCTTGGGTCTTCAAATCTCTCAACGTGAAAATGGAATATTTCTTTCTCAAACCAAGTATGCTAGAGAGATGCTTAAGAAATTTTAGATGGATGAATGCCATCCAGTTAGCACTCCAATGATTACTGGATGCAAACTTACTAAGGTTGATGATTCCCCTGATATAAATCAAACTGAATATAGATCAATGATTAGCAGTTTGTTATATTTAACTGCCTCTAGACTTGACATTATGTAGGAAGTTTGCAATGTTGCACGGTTTCAGGCATTACCTAAAGAATCCCATGTCACTGCTATTAAAAGGATTTTTATATATATTCAGGGCACTCTTGATTATGGTCTTTGGTATCCTAGAAGCAATGATTTTTCATTAATTGCATATACTAATGCTGACTGGACTGGTTGTTTGGATGATAGGAAAAGCCCTAGTGGTGTTGCATTCTTTCTTGGTGATCGTTTAGTGGCATGACATAGCAAGAAACAAGAATCTGTTTCTCTCTCTACTAGTGAAGCATAATACATTGCTGCCACTTCATGTTGTACTCAAGTTCTTTGGATGAGTGAAACTCTCTCTGATATGGGTATTGGAGTTCCTAAACCTGTTTCTATTCTTTGTGATAACACAAGTGTGATAAATATCTCCAAAAATCCTGTTTTGCACTCTCTCACTAAACATCTTACTATCAAGTTTCATTTTCTATGAGAACCTTTTGGTATTGGCTAATGAAGTATGTTTACATTTTTTTGGAACACAAGATCAGGTGGCTAATATTTTTACTAAGCCCTTAGCAAAAGAGTTATTTGAAAGGCTAAGACTTCGGTTGGGAGTTATCTCTCAATCGTTACTTCTCTAATTCACTAAGCTTCAGCTGAGGGGGAGCATGTTAAATATTTTGATTCACTTACAACTCTCCTACAATCTTGGTTGCTGCAATGTTAAATTTTTTTGTAGCTATTTCTCATGGAATTTTGGTTGGCTTCTTAGTTGTGATTCATGGCAATGCACATTCTTCTCTTCTATCTCTGTCATTGAGGCAAAAAGGGGGAGAATCATTTGTGTTTTTCCATCAAGGACAAAGGGGGAGTTTGTTGGTTCTCAATTGTGTTCTGGTTGGTTTGTCCTTGATGACAAAATTCACCATTGGGTATCGATCGGCATGACATTCAAGTGGTCTTGCCGATAGAGGAAAGGTCTATCGACATAAGTATTTCTCACCGCTGAGAGGTCTTACTGAATGAGCCGGGTCTCACCGACTAATACATAAGGAGGTTCATCGGTGTAACAAATCCCTATTGGCATGTTGTTTCATCAAGTGCTTTGTGTCTTGGCGACCGACACAAGTAAGAACATATTAGCAAGAGTTTTGGCATCGATATAATGTCTTAGCGAACTCATCATTGTCTCACCGACCGAAGGAAAAGGAACATATTGGTAGGAGTGTTTTTTTTAGTATGTGATCTCACCAAAGACATATTGTCTCACTGATCGTGCACTGAAAGGTCTTATCGGAAAAGGTTATTGCTTAGATGAAATGTCATAGTGATTTCATTGTTTCTTACCGACTTGTGCAAAAATATTTTTGGTATGACATAGTGTGCTCTCCAAGAGGTCTCCCCGACATTGATATGTCTCGGTGATGCATAAAACAAAAAGAACATTTCGGTATTACTCATGTGCATTGAAGAAAGGTCTTGTTGAGTTTGATTTCTTATACTAACTGACAACATAAAGGCATACATCTCGGTAAGAGTTAGGGTTTTCGGCATGATGTCTCGATGAGTGACCTTCGGTCTCACCGATGGAACACAAAAGGACTTTGTCGACATAGGATCAGGCTTTTCTCAGCGACACACAAGATTGTTGGTGACTTTCAGTATGACTCAAGCATTCTACAAGAGGTCTCCCCGATGACGGTATGCTATAGCGACACTCATAAGATAGAAGGATGTATCGGCGAGAGAACCATTATGTTACAATGACGTACAAGGGGTAAAAGGAGGCTTTCAGTGAAACACAGTGTGGTCTACGAGATGTCTTTCTGATATCAAAATCTTACAGCAACAAGGGGATCTCAGTGAGAAACTTGCTTATGTCTTAGCGATTGGAAAGAACATAACACATGGATTTTGGCGTGACATAATGTATTTGTTATGTCTTCTCCCTGACTCTGATGGGTCATGGCGAAAGCAGTAACTAGAAGGAATTTCTAGCGATTTAATTGCCTTCGGTAGAACTATCTAGATGTCTCAGCGAATGGTTAACAAAGACTCAAACACTGTGGCCAACATCATTGATTGGCATCGAATCTTAGAACAATTATATGGAAAAATATTCATTGAGTTTCCTTTTTGAGCAGTTGCATTTTTGAAATAATGGATGATTTGCAGCTCTCTAGATAAGCATTACTCTTGATTTTTACCATCATCTACAAACTGTCATTATTCAACTTCATATTCAAATTAGCAAGAGAGTTTCAAAATCTTGTGTAAAATGCTTTTTGAAGATTTCTTCGTAACTTACATACTTGAAATGTATATATAAACTTGTGTTGAAAATAGTGAAGGTTGGTGATTGTAATTCTGGAATACTGTTCTTTGGCTGTATCAAAATGTATTAGGTAGATGAGGGAAACAGAGATTTATGAGCTTGACTAAAAACAAAGAGATCCTCAAAGATATTTTTATTGTTCAGATGCATAATTTGAGGGGTTGGTACTCCTTGAGATAGATATCTCTAAATGAGGGGTTGGTGCTCCTTGAGTGGGTGTGAAAAAATTAGCCTATAAGGCATTGTGAACATTTGTTTAAAGATTAAGCCTAGAAGGCATTTCAGGAGTGGTTTTTATACCCCAGGAGGGTTTTCCACTTGGTAAAATCTTGAGTCTCCTTGTTCTTCTGAGTTCTCTCTGCTTTACTGTGTTTTTGTTATTTCAGTTCACTGTTTGGTTTTTACTTTTCTCAATTTTGTTTATGAATGATTACATTCAACTCATGAATGCATTAATGAAAGTATATTGAGATCAAATTTGAGCTATGGTTTTTGAATTTTTGAAAATTGGTCAGATTTTTTAAAACCCTTATTCACCCCCCCCTCTCAGTGTCATTTTAACTCCAACAATTTCATGATGGTTAGATTATCTTGAATCTTTCTTTGCAAATTTTCTATGAACATCTTTTAAAGGTGAGGGTTCGGGACCTTGACACTGATTTAGGAATAAAGCGATTGAGAGTGTGATATAAAGTTAGTTATCTTTTCTTCTTCTTTTTTCTTACATCTCATCAAATCAGCCATGGTCATCTTAGGGGTCATATTCACTTGGAAATTATTTACAAATTCCTCAACAATTTCATTGAATGAATGAATTGAGTTTTTCGATAAAGAAGAAAACCATTTCAAGGCAATGTCTTTCAATGATCTAGGAAAGAGCTTAGCCAACAGTTTATCATCAAGGAAAAAATCACTACATAAGAAAGTATAAGCATTAAAATGGTTAGAAGGATCCCCATTCCCTCCATACTTCTTAAATCTAGGCACCTCTACACCTTGTGGCATCGGTGTTGGCAATATCCAAGGACAATGAACTAATTTTGACGTAATATGTAGCTAATCCATTTTGATTTTTATTGATGGTGGAAAGCTATTTTTGAAGGGACAAAACAATTTGGAAGAGTTTATCAATGAGAGGGTCATCTTGTGTTATGAGATTTAAGTGAAAATGGTGAATGGGTGTATGTGTTCAAGGGACAAGTGAATTGATTTCTTATAGGTGGTAAAGTGGTAGGAGATTTGACATGTGATGCCACAAAGGAACTAGGGATGCTAGAAGGAATATTTAAGGAAATAATCAAATTACTAGTTTGTTGCATTGTTGTTGTGAGTTGAGGATTGGTATAGCTAGGTATTGAGGAAATTATTGTGGGAGGAGGAATTTGAGTTCTCCTTGGCTTGTGTCATTTCTTGTAGGTAAAGGAAAACTAGTGGTTGGGGTGGGGTGTTTTCCAAAGATTTCAAGTATGTTTCACACAAGGTAAAGTCCATCTTCACTTTCAAGCATGTGGTGAATGTTGTCTATAGTAGGGATGGTAGTGGTTGAAATATTGTCATTTTGCACTTGATGTTATAAGTTTGCTAGGTCCTCATCAATTTGAATTATTTTTTCTTATGGGACACTATCATTCCTTATTTCAACTTACATCACATTACTTGAAGGCAAGGAGTTATTGAGGGTGTGTACCATAGAAAAAAGGAAACTTGCTTGACATTTGAATAATTCATGATAAATTGAACTTAATGAGGCTTTGATTCAAGTGTTGTGAGGAATTTTATGCATCAACACTAGGTCTTGGGCCCTTTCAAATGAATTTATTGATGTCTTGTAAACGTGTTGTAAAGTGTTGTAAAGGAATTTCATGCTTTTCTAGACTTAATGAACCCATTTTCCCCTAATTCATCATTATAAAATGTATTCAATTGTATTGTCACATCAATCTAGAACAATTGTAAAATAAACTTAATGTTAAACTAATGTTGTAATGTGTCTTGCACATTCACATTGGTTCTTGTTCCTTCCTAGGCTATGTGAACCTCATTTTAGTGTTGTAAAGTGTATTTAATCACACTTTCACATTCAATTCTATGTCCCAAGACATAATTGAATTTCACGTCATCACTAATAGGCCCCTATTACCCCATATAGTGCATCCTATGGAAATATTTGATGAAATAACTAACATAGACATCATATAAACCTTATTTTCTTATCTCCTAAGAACCTAGTTGTCAAATGAACCCCAATGGGACTAATTCACCACCTATGGCAAATAAGTCCCTGCCAGGTGGGACTGATTTTCCCATGGTGGTGAATGAGTCCCACTTGGGTCAAATTTGAGTTTTATGAGAGAAAAATTAGAAATCAAGTTTAATATTCTTTTATGTCAGCCTTAGGGATCCAATTTATGGGCTAATATGGTGAATTTCCTATAAAATCAAGTCTCTCAACCCTAATGTAAATCTCTTAACTCATTCACACATCTCTTATCATTCATTCATCATCTATCTTCTCCTTCAACTCAAGCAAGTTAGGGTGTCATCACTTCAAGTCATCAAGATAGTTTCCTATGACATTTAAGGGCCGATTCTTCATGTTTTGTTGTGGAAATTCAAGATCAATCTTCATGGCAAGGAATTAACTCCATTATTTCATGCTTCATTACATTCTTTCTTCATTTTGGGTTAATTACCTACAAATGGGTTTGACCAATGCAAACCCCTATGCACTAACATCTAAGATTTATCTTTCTCTTCTTGTGTGTTTGGTGATTTAGGCATCTTGAAGGCTTGGAAGTTATTAAGAATCAAGTTGCAAAGTTGTTTAAGTCTTCCCTTCATTGTCTAAGGTAAAATATTTATCAAAAGTCACTTTCAGGTTTAGAAATCAGAGTTTCAAAAGCAAACAACTGTGGAAAGTCAAAGTGTAGACTAAGAGATCTTGTTTCCTTTTTTGTATCTTCAAAAAATAAAAGGTGGAATCATTCTACATCAATGGAAAATGAGTCCCATTTCTAGGCTTGAACAGGGTTTTCAGCATTTCTGGATACCCTTTTGTCCAAAACAGGTTTTGGGTTAGTTTTACAGAACTAGGACTAATTCACCAAGAATGGCGAATGAGTCCCTGTAGGCCAAGTTTCCAACATCAGCTAGATTTTAGAAGCAATTTCCAGTCTCCATCAAGTTTTCAAGTACACGCTTTTAGTCTCATCCGTTTCTATTTAGTTTTATTCACATCTCTAAGTGTTTTTTCATTACACATTGTGTTTCCAAAAAAGTTACATTCCTTAGGTTTTTCATACTTAATCAATCAATTTCATTATCTAGTTGCATTTAGATCATTGCATTTAGTCTTAACTTCATTATACATTCCTTTATTTGAGTGAACCACCTAGATTTTCGGTGTGGGATCTCTCTTTCCATTAGGTGAAAGACCCCAATTGAGCAAAGAGACATAGAAATTCAAACCCTTAAAACCTATGGTTCATTTTGGTGAACCTACTTTTATAATAATTTCTTTTCTGATTAGGATTCCATCATCATCCTAGCAATAGCTTTCATGCATTAGATTTTGCATTGTTTTGCATTCTAGGGTTTCAAATTTTTGCATTAGAGAAAGGGTGATTTAGCTTACATTTTTGCATATAATTTTGTTAATTTTTTTGAAAATTTGCATCTCCATCTTAGATCTGCATCATACAACATCAAACATATAAAGAACAATTCAAAATTTCTGAAAATTTTGCAAAAAACTAGTATTGGGACTCATTCACCATATTAGGTGAATCAGTCCCTGTCCAACTTTTTGACTAACTATTACAACATCAAAAGCCTCATGTGTGTGATTTCTAATCCTCCTAGTATCATATAGTGTAAATCTGGATAGTTTCTATAACATTTTTTTTATGCATATAGATCAAAAACATCAATTTGGTGGTCATTTTTGAAATCATTTCAATAACACACATCCTTAGATCTGAAAATGTTTACATTTCTAAAATTTTGCATCACATTGATAAAAGTACTTTTTTACTTTTGCATATACTATATCTCTATTCATAAAACTTAGCATAAGTTTGATAAAAGTTCTTTTTATTCTTTCACACATGTACATTGTTTGCATTCTTCAAATCTTGCATATATCAGATATGAATGTTTGGTACCTTTGCATATATATTGTTCATATTGTTGAAAAATTGCATGAAATGGTTACATGTTCTTTTCATTTTTATTCAAACAATGCTAGTACCTTACATATTTGGACATGCTAAGAAACATTTCCTATCCCCTCCCTATGAGAGTGTTTTTGTGAAAGAGACTACAACCTTGGACATTTCTAACAATCATATTTGTTACTCTCCTAATATCTCTCCTATTGGTGATGAAGATATTTTGGTAGAAGAACCAATTCATGAGAGTTTTGATAATTCTAGTTGTTTCTCTCGTCTTACCTCTCTTAGTGGACAAGTCATTTATAAACAATAAAATACAACCATAGGTAATCATGACAACCACATTTAATTTTCTTTTAGTATCTCTCCTAGTTGTTAAGTAGATACTTTGATGCTAGACATCATAATCGATGAAGGTCATGAATATCTTAGTTATCCCCCTTCACCTCATGAAACCCCTTTTGAGAAACAATATTCAACCATTGATCATTCCCCTACTTGTGTTAAAGTTCTTTTAGAAGAACCAACCTATGCATGTCAAAAACATTTGGCTTGTTGTTCTCCTAAAAAATATCCTAGAAAAATTATCATGATGCAAGACAAGCATAAAGTAACATTTGAATCCCCTTCACCAACACATCATGCCAATAAAGAAAAAATTCTTGAGGTTATGATGACACAAGTGGGATCTCCTTTAATAAGTGAGCTTCCTAAGTCACCTTCCATTAGTGAATCACACAAAAAATTTAGAGATGACTTCAAATCCATGATGCAATCTAATCATAATAATGTTTTGCAACCACTAAGTTGTAACTTAGTGACTCAAACATCTCAGGGACCACACAACACTCCTATGTACCATTACCCTTTCCTCAAAAAGTGCCTAGTGTTGAAGACCTTAAAAAGGCTCTTGCTAGTATATCTGTATGGGAATTCATTCAACTCTCATTGAAAATAAAACTTATTTTTCATGAAATGTTGCAAATATAGAAGGAGTAACATCCTCCTCTCATCCCATGCAATCCACCCAGTTAGAAATCATATTCCCTAAACATGAATTAGCCTCACTTGAGATTCAAAACAAAAATGATCCCTTGATGATAAATGTGATCATTAATGAAACTTTAGTTAGGAACACTCTCATAAAAAATGGAGTAGAAATTAATGTTTGTAGCATGGACCTCCTAAAAAATATTGGAATGGACAAAAAACTCATCCAACTTAATGATTTTCATATTCGTGGCTTCAACAATGTTAATAGGAAACCTCAGGATGATCACATTACCTATTGAGGTTGGACATGTAGTGTTGCCTACCTCTATCCATATCATGCAAGGATCCCTTCCATACAATATTCTCCTAGGGAGACCATGGATTCATGCTATGAAAGGAGTCCCATCCACCCTTCACCATGTAATGAAATTATAATACAACAAAAAGATATACATGATTGATGTAGATGAGCGTAGCTATGCATCAACTGATCACAACACTTCCAACTCCCTTAATCCTTTCATTCCTAGATGAAAACTTGAACCTATACAATTTGGTCCTAACTCTTCACCTACAACAAAACTCTTTCGTGCTACTTAGGGGTCGCTAGAGTCTACACCTCCTTTCCATAACATTTCCAAAATCTCACCCTCATAGTCCAAAGAGTCATATACAAACAATTCATTTTCAAACACAAGTTCTAGTAGTGATTGGATTTTCACACCTACCTTTAAGGAAGGGTGCACAATATCCCAATCTGAACCCAAAAAAACTTTTGTTCCATTCACTCAACTTAGTTATACCAAATCACACCATGGTGGTGATGAGGGAAATATAACTCCCATCTCTCATGAAGCAACAATACATAACATTAAAAAGGATTTGTGTTCTTGTAAAGAAACCACTCCTCACAAACAAACACCCCCTTCATCTAAATCAGAAGATTCTTATGGTATCGGTTACAATCTTCCTCCTATACATGGATGCAATAAACACATAACCAAAACCAACATATCATCTATGGGTATCTCCCTTCTCTCCACTTTCATCAAAGACTTTGCACAATAATAACATTCAACCTCTCAAGGAGTGTGGTGCTCTTCCTTATGTGGAAACACCTAATTCCTCTACTTGATACTTACTTTCATTCTCTTTGTCTCACCTTTTCCTTGCACTAAGTGGGGGAAGGGGGTTTGATAGCCTTATCCTCGTAAGTCACTTGTCATTGTCTCTTTTGACTCATCATTAAATTTTCATGAACATATAAGAGAAAGCTTGGGATGTGGATGGCATGTCCTAAGACTGACTCACATGTGACATACTCCCTTTCCTCATGATGTGGCTTATCACAAACATATGACTTGGCATAGGGATTTTTGAATAAGCTCTACTACTCTCTTCTACTTTAAATCAATTGCTCATAGTAATTGTGTGTACCAAGGTATGTGCAGGATCATGATGGGCCAAAAAGTGGCGATATGATGGGTATGTGTAGGGTATGTGGCTGATGACTTTCTTTTACCCAAAATTGATGAAACGAAAATGTATTTTAAAGGAGACTCTCAGATTTCCACCAATAGAAATTATGCTTTACTTTGAATTTATTAAATAATTATTATCTATTTTCTATTTGAATTAAGATTATAGTTCTGATTGATAGGTCAATTGAAAATAATCTATAGCTTTCAAACAATATCACAGTTTTTGAATCTGAAACATGCATCATATTCTATGCTTTTCATACTATAGGATTAAAAAATTAAAAAAAATCATGAAGTTTTCACCAACTTAAGGTGTTTAGACATGCAAGTTTTCATATTTTTTAAAGGTTGTAATAAAAAAATCATAATTAATTATTTACTTGTAAAAAAATTACAAAAAATATGCATCACATTAGGACATGAGTCCTCTACTTATATCTAAAATATTACAAAAAAATATTATTGTTTTATTGTGGTTAGGGTGGTCAAATGGACACCTATTTCTTATTTTTTCCCTAAAATTTAAGTACTACTGCATTGAAATTTCAAATTTTCACCAAACAGATATTTTTAATTTTTAAATAAACCTAGTAGTTTAGAAACTACATTAAATTTTCTTCAAATTCTATTCTTATATATTTTTGAAATAATATAGATAAATTATTCAAATTTTTACGTCAAGTTGCCTAACTCTGATTTTCCTGAATTTTATTGCCACTTAAGGGCCTATTTTTTCCATGATGATCCTCCACATACCCAACAATTCCTTTAAAGTGGGGGGCATACATTGGCATCATTTCATTTGGATTCTTGGTTCTTAGTGTAGCCTTGTCACTTCATACGATGCGTTTGTCACTTTGTGGATGACATTGGGTATAATTTTCTTCATAAGCGTGATCTATCTTAGCATATTACATTCCTCTTAGTGGCTTGATGTGACACACTACATGCTTTAAGTTGTCAATATTCTATTCTTTGCTTGGTCCTCTCTTGGAGACATTAGACACAATGTTCCCTAAGTTATAAACCTTGCATGAACTTAACAAGACTCCTTTGAACATCTTTTACATTTTTTCATTTTACATTTTACATTTTTTTCGCCTTGCATAATGCAACTTGCATGCCTATGGTACCTTTGCTTTGTTTCATGAGTTCTAAGAATACAAAGCTTTGATTTTCTCATGAAGCACAAACCAACATTTTTCCTTGTAATGCCTTGTTAAAGTTATTAGGACGTATAACTTTACTATGGTTGAGCGGGAAGCCCATTCAGTGGCATGACTTTCCCCATAGCCACCTATGTTTTTGTGAGTGCATACCAACTAGCATATGTGCTTCACCTTTTTGGGTCTTCTCACATGATAGACCACCACAAGTTCTACCGCCCCAGAGTGAGTGCATCTTTTCCACCCTATTTTTATTTCCTTTAGTTCTTTCCATTGCATGATTCTATATCATGATGATCTGACTCAGGATCTTGGATCCTAGGGGATTGACTACCTTCTTGATCTTTGTGATTTTTTTCATCTACATCTGTACACTTGGATCTCTCTTAAATGTCTATTTTAGTGTGAGTTTGAAGCAAGTTCATCCTCTCACTAAAGTGGGGCTAAATGTATTATAAAAAAGATAACTTTCTTGACATGAGAATAATTCATGATAAATTGAACTTAATGAGGCCTTGATTCAAGTGTTGTGAGGAATTTTATGCATCCACACTAGGTCTTGGGCCCTTTCAAATGCATTTATCGATGTCTTGTAAAGGTATTGCAAAGTGTTGTAAAGGACTTCCACACTTTTCTAGACTTAATGAACTCATTTTCCCCTAATTCAACAATATAAAATATATTTAATTGTATTTTCACATCAATCTAGAAGGCTTGTAAAATAAACTTAATGTTAAACTAGTGTTGTAATGTGTCTTTCACACTCACATTGGTTCTTGTGCCTTCCTAGGCTACGTGGACCTCATTTTAGTGTTGTAAAGTGTATTTAATCACACTTTCACATTTAATTTTGTGTCCCAAACCCTAATTGACCTTTACATTATCACTAATAGGCCCTTATTACCCCATATTGTGCCTCCCAAGGAAATATTTGATGAAATAACTAACATTGACATCATATAAACCTTATTTTCTTATCTCCTAAGAACCCATCTGTCAAATGGGCCCTACTAGGACTAATTCGCCACCTGTGGTGAATGAGTCCTTGCCAAGTGGTACTAATTTTCCCAAGATGATGAATGAGTCCAATTTGGATCAAATTTTAGTTTTGAGCAGGAAAAATTGGAAATAAAGTTAATATTCTTTCATGTCAGCCTTAGTGATCCAATTTATGGGCCAATAAGGTGAATTTCCTATAAAATCAAGTCTCTCAACCCTAATTTACATCTCTTATCATTCATTCATCATCTTTCTTCTCCTTCAACTCAAGCAAGTTAGGGTTTCATCATTGTAATTCATCAAGATAGTTTTCTAAGAGATTCAAGGGAAGATTCTTCATTTTTTGTTGTAGAAATTCAAGATCAATCTTCATGGAAAGGTATTAACACCATGATTGTATGCTTCATTACATTCTTTTTTCAGTTTGGTTTAATTACCTACAAAGGGGTTTGACCAAGGGAAAACCCCATGCCCTCACATCCAACATTTCTTTTTCTCTTCTTGTGTATTTGTAGATTTAGGAATCTTGAAGGCTTGTAAGTTATTAAGAATCAAGTTAAAAAGTTGTTTAAGTCTTCCCTTTATTGTCTAAGGAAAAATATCCATCAAAAGTCACTTTTAGGTTCAGAAATTAGAGTTTTGGAAGTAGACACATGTAGAAAGCCAAACTGTAGACTAAGAGCTCATGTTTCCTCTTTTAGATCTTTAAAAATTCAAAAGTGGACTCATTCACCATGAATGGCGAATGAATCCCATTTCTAAGCCTAAACATGGTTTTCTACATTTTTGGATACCCTTTTGTTCGAAATGAATTTCAAGTCAGTTTTATGGAACTAGGACTAATTTGCCTAGAATGGTGAATGAGTCCTTGTAGGCTTAATTGTTAGCATCAACAATATTTCAGAAGCAATTTCCAATCTCCATCAATTTTTTAGGTACACAGTTTTAGTCTCATCCATTTCTATTTAGTTTTTTTACATCTCTAAGTGTTTTTGCATTACCCAATGTGTTTCCAAACAAGTTACACTACTTAGGTTTTGCATACTTAATCAATGAATTTCATCATCTAGTTGCATTTAGATCATTGCATTTAGTCTTAACTTCATCATACATTCCCTTATTTGAGTGGACCACCTAGATTTTGGGTGTGGGATATATCTCTTTCCATTAGGTGAAAGACCCTAAGTGAGAAAAGAGACATAACATTTCACACGCTTAAAATCTATGGTTTAGGGTGTTCTCCATACCTATTGTACTAGTGTCAATACAAGGAGTGAAAGAGCTAGACAACCCAAGATGCACAATGATTTCACTATTGCGAGATGACATGAGTCTCAAACTTTGTCTCACTATAGTATTAGCAATAGGAAACCAAATACTCATAGAAGGGCTACTAGATGCAAGGTGAATGCAAATGCAATATAAGCTAAGAAAAATGAAATGCTTATAAAAAAAATGATGGAAACTAAAATAGAAAGGAAATAATTGTGGACATCAAAATTTGAATATATCTTAAACTATAACACACACCTTAGCATAGTTAGTTGTTGAAAAAAAGCAAACATTAAACATCCCTATGGAATAATACATCAGACTTCAAAATGTAATCAAATAACAAGATAACTAAATCATATAAAAAATCATGAAGTATATTTATCTCATAGTGGATTGATGCTTCTTTGATGTGGAAAGAAGCCCTTTCCCAATCCTTGCTAAGCTCCTAGATGATATGATGAACAAGATGATAAGCGATCAAGTTGCCTAAGATTGTGGAGTTGTGTAGGATTAAATGAATAGAGAGGGTGTATATTTATAACCAAGAGGGATAGAAGAATGCCAAACATGGAGGATGTGGGACTAAAGATCCACCAATGAAAAGATGCCACTTGTCAACATGTGAGAGGTTGAGGATTGAGCACATTTTGGTCAATGTGCCAAAGAGGGGGAGATTTGAAATTTGAATTTGATGAAAAGATGAGTTAAATGCTAAGTTGACTTGTGCAAGAGACATGATGTAAGAGACATGTAAGATCTCTTAAATGCTTTGTTGGAAGGACAAATCCATTTTGGAGGGATTTTCAGACTTGGAGGAATATTCCCCAAAGATGCCAAGTTGAAAATATATAAAGATTTTAATAAATCATTTAAATGCATTTTCATGTTCAAGTGGCAAAATCTAGAGAATTTTAGAGATTAGGATCAAATTAATCAAGGTTTAATTAATTTAATGAGGGATTAGGTGATTTGACCTATTTGATTTAGATTTATGGATTAAAATAAATCAAAAGGAGATGGAAAATGATTTCATATTTAATTAAATAAATATTTGATTTATTTAATCAAAGATGATGATGTTAGACTAAATCAAATAAATATTAATTTCTTTAATTTAATGGAATGGTCAACCTAAGGAGATTATTCAATTAAACTTGATTTTTTTAATTGATCAAGTGAATATGATTTAATTAAATATGAGGAATGCATGATGTTAATTTTGCATGTCTACAATAACAACAAACAAAAACTCATATGTTGAACTTTTAAATGCTAAAAAGTACAATGCAAAATATGTAGAGGGATTTATTCACCCAAGGTGGTGAATAAGTCATAGTATGGATTTAAAAAAAAAAAGAAGATTTTTTTAATTGAATCTTATGCTTTTTTATATTTTATGATATGTATATAAGATGAAAATGTAGATTTTGTTTCATTTTTAGTGAAATAAGATACAAAATTCATGCTATATAAGCTTTCACTAATGCAAAATTTGAAACCCTAGTATGCAAATTAACTAATGCAAACCCTAATGCAATGTTAATGCAAGCAAGATCTAGGATGATGATGCACTCCAAATTAGAATTATGATGTTCTAAATGCAGGTCAACCAAAATGAAAGGAAAAAAATTATTTTTATTGTTGTCTTAGGTTTTAGGACCTAAGAGGGAAATTTTCACTTTCACTCAAGAAAAAACCCTTGAGGGTGAATTGGTCCCACCTAGATCTTTTGGTCCCAAACCTAGTTTCACACCTTTCTAAGCATTTTTAAAATTTGTCCCAAAATTTAAGCCTAGTGGAACTCATTCACCCAAGGTGGCTAATGAGTCCCAAATCACTAAATGTACATCATTCAAACCTAAAACACCTGAATTATGATTGGATAATGATTGGTGTTGATATTATCCTAAAAAATATACAATAAATGAGGCTTGTGGATGTCAAATAGGCCCAATTAAAGCATAAGGAAGCCCAATTATTAATGATAGGCCTATAAAAGTGTGAAAGTGTGTTACAACACTTCACAACACTTCAAGTAAGGTAAGATTAAGATTTAAAAAGATCTTATTTAGGTGTAATTAATTAGTAAAAGCTTAGAAAATTGTGGAAGTGTGTAATAACAATTTACAAAACTTTAGCAAGTGAACCATCAATTTTGAGGGTGACTATGGACTTCTCTTACACTCTTAGGATCTTTCACCTAAAAGGAGTGAGATAGAACCATAAAATTGAGGTGGTTCATTAAAATTAAGGAATGCAAGATGGAATTATGACTAAATGGAAAGATGCAATGTTTGAAAACATAGTGAGGCTTGCAAAAAGCTTAGAAAGATGAATAAAAACATAAATGAAACTAAATAGAAAGTTGTAATTCAAAATGTGTGCACTTGTGAGATTGATGAAGACTGGAAATCATTCTAGAATTCTAGTAAATTTGTCTTTTATGTTGACTAGGGCTCATTTGCCACCTTGGGTGAATCACTCCCAAGATAGGGTTTTCTACCTAGAAACTGGTTTCTACTCATTGGGTATCTGAATTTGCATCTAACTCTGAAATTCACCTTATGGGGAACTCATTTGCCATCCATGTAAAATTAGTCCACTTTCAATTTTTTGTAAACTTAGATCTTAGACCTACACCTTATCACCTATACAACACTTCTTGACAAAAACCCGAATCAGGATCTTAGAAAATTCCTACAAAAGAACTTAAAATTGGTTGTCTAATGGGGGGTTTTCCTTGGTCAAAACCCTAATTGGGTAATCAAACCTTGAATGGACAAAAATCTACATAAAACCCTAGCCTTAAGTGTGTTAAATACTAGGAAAATTTGAAGTATGTCAAAACCCTAGTCTATTGTGCTACAATAAGATGTAAAAATGTGATTTGAATGATGCAAGACTTCAACCCTAGAAACCATACAACATATCAAATAGATGTAAATTACATGAAAAAGTAATGCAAACCTTAAGTATGAAGATAGAGAGAAGATAGAAGATGGAATCACTTTGAAAATAAGTCCTTAGGTGTGATTTGATGGCTAGTTGCATCTCCTCAACCTAGATTTCTCCATGATTCACCATAGGCATCCATCAACAACTCTTTGCAATGTTGAATCTTGATCAAGAAGTGAGCTTGAAGATCTGCAAAAACCCTAGTTTGTTTTCCTAAAGCTTCAACTTTACTATAGAAAATGCAAATAAAACTTGTTGTGGAAGACTCCTAAAACTTAACTTTTTGAAATTGCTTTGTAAAATGGGTAAGAGATGTGAAAAATTACTTAAAATGTGTATTTATAGGCATCAACACCTAATTTATCTGTTATTTAGACCTAAGAAGCCGACAACCACCAAAAAATTACTTGAATTAATTAAATTCCTGCTCAAAATTAAAATTTCCCTCAAAAGCAACTCATTTGCCACCCTTGGTGAATGGGTCCCACTAGAGGGGACTCACTCACCCAAGGTGGCGAATGGGTCCCACTAGTGGTTTTTGAAGGTGGGTTTCCAAGATATGAATGAATTCAATGCTACTTGTCAGGATTTAAGTGATTTTTTTAAGTAAAATGGGCCTCTAGATAAAAAATAATGGGTCTTAGGTACCTATAAATACCATTTTGAAGGATGAATAATGTAGAGGTACTCAAAAGTATGTCTAAATTAAGTATGAAGTTGTCTCTTTTCTCAAGAGTGTCCAATATTCTACACCACAACAAGGTACCATTTAAATCCATTAGTTCACAAGGGCCCAAGACCTAATGTGAATGTGTCAACCACATTACAACACTAAATCAAGGCAAAATTAGGCTCAAATTCACAAGGAGGACCCAAAAAAGTGTGAAAATGTCCTCGAAAGCATTTTTTGACACTACACAACAAAATTGGAGTTCACAAAAGCATTCATGTGCTTACAAGAGTGTTCAAGAGCATTGAAGGGAAGATTCGTCATCAATTTTTGTAGAAATTCAAGATCCATTGTCATGTCAAGATTATCAAGAATCAAGTGATGTTTCATTCAAGATCTAAGGTCAAGCCCTATTCTACACATATCTCAAGATCTAGATCTACATCCTTCATGGCCATTTCGAGCTAAATTACTGATTTGTATTACAAGACATCATTCAAGGTATCATCAATTACATATTTCATGTTTCATGCTTCAATTTCATTATTTCATCATTTGGTTTAATTAACTTAAAGGGGTTTGACCAAGGAAAACTCCTATTCCCTAGCAATCAACAAGTTCTTTTCCTCTTTACATGTGTGATTGCAAGTTTATAAATTGAAGAAACTGGATTTGAATCCTTGAAAAGCACCAATATGACAAAGTTGCAAATGTCATTAAAATTTTCATGAAAAGTTGTCAAGACTCATGAAATTTTAGATATAGGGAAAAATATCCATCTAATTTGCAAGAAATCAATGGAAAAGTTCTTATTTGGTGCATCTTCATAAGCTTGCAAAGTTTCAGTTCTAGATTCTACTCTTGGGACACTTTGCAAAAAAATGAGACTGATCCTTCAAAAGTTGCAAATGAGTCCCACTATAGGTGGTTTATAGGGTTTTTTGTAGATTCAAATACCCATTTGCTAGATTCCTATTTCCGCATAGAAATCCTAATCTGGGATTGATTTTCCCAAATTGGTGAATGAGTCCCAACAGGCCTAAATTTTAGGTTATTCAACATTTTAGGCCTCCATTCAAGCTCCCTCAGATTTTGAGGCACACCTTTGTACTTTTCTAGTTTGCTGTTATGATTTATTTGCATTTATAGTTCATTTAGTGAGATATCATACATCATTGAGTTCAATCATTAGATCTTGCATTGCATTTATCTTTCCAAGTATTAACTTGGAGGTGAACCCCTCATTAATCTCCAGTCAGCCCCCAGGACAACCCTATTGCAAGATCTCTTTCTCCTTTGCATTGAGATCTCTAGGGTTACCCTTTAATGAAGTAATTGGAAAGTGGGTGTGCTTTATGTCCTAAGCCATATGATAGCACTCAACCCCATTTTTTTTTTGTTATAGGTTTGTTGAATTCCAACATTGTATTATCCATTCATCATTCTTTTCATACTTCCATTATTACATTTCAAGGTTTAATTACCAAAATGGAGTTTAACCAAGAAAAACCCCGATTCACAAAAGAAAAAGCATTAAAAGTATATACAACCATTGAGGTAGGGTTGCACCATATATTTCTCATTATTGTAAGGAATCATGTCTACACTATATCTCAATAGCTACACAATATTTTTGGCAATGCTCATATGAGTCTTTTTTTATTATTATACAGTAGACAAGCACCTACAACTATCACTTACCCATACATGTGAGATAAATACTTTATTCTAACTAACTAGTAAAATGACATATACATCATATACACCCCAATACACTGTTTATTATTATTTAATGCACTATATTACTATGTCTCTAGGTATAGTATATTTTATCTCTCCTATATAATTTTCATACTTGAAGCATAGAAGATAAAGCATTAAAATACTCTAAAATAGTACAAATATGGCACCATTCTCATTCATCTAAGACACCATATATAATATTTTTTCGTCACATTCACCACTATAAAAATTCCTCTTATTTTTCTACCATACATTCCAAGAGATATGAGGATGAAAATAATTCTTGTAGTTTTTCCTATCATTGCAAGTAAAGATATAATAAGCAACTCTCATATTCCTTGAAGAACCATATCTGCATGATAGTTTCCTTCCTAATTCTCAAATTGTATAATGAGGTGAATGCTAACATGCTACACCGCTTTCTCTCTCCTCAACTTTATCCAAGTTTTCACACTTTTGTGCTACTTGCTTTGTTGGCTTATGATGGGAAATAATCTTTTCTTTTTTATTTTCTACTACTTCCTCATCCTCTTCCTGTTTTTTTCTTCCACGAATATTTCTTAAGGTTCTTGAACTTTTCTACTTTAATATTGTTTTGGTATTCATTACATATAATATATTGTAATGTAACTGTTTAATTTCCATATCAAATTGTAGTAATGCTTTTTTTCTACTTTCATATTAATAAATTTCAGAAATGTTAAACAATGATATCTAAGAGCAATATCTAACCCATCCATATTTCTATAGGAAAACGGATAATGCAAATATTACTTATCAATAGAGAGAGTTGAACTTCTAAAATTTTGAATATATTTACCCTTGATATGACGATCTATATTTTTTTATTTTTTTATTATAATTGTTGGATTAAATCCATACAATAGAAATTATACTTACTATTAGAATTTAGAGAAACAATAATGCTACCTTTCCATTGCATCCATGAAATTAAAAAATAATAGAATCTTCCTTTACTATAGCTAAAATACATATACTTTATCCTCCATTTTCTATTCATCTCATTTCTCTTCACCCTTCTTTATTTTCTTCTTACTCTTTCCTTTCTCTTTCTTTCTTAATTTTTTCTTCCTCATTTTGTGAACTATTATTTTCTTTGTTGGCCACTTATTAAAATAAAAAATAAAAAATCAATTCATATAAAATAAATGTCAGTTTGCAACGGACGTAAACCATTTGATATTTTTATCCTCTAAATGCAAATTAAACTCTGTATTTCAAAAAATGTTTTGACCATAAATTGTTTATAGTGGAGCCGCCAGCCACTCTAAAACCTATAAATAATAAACTGACTTTTTCAGTCGACAACTGAGAGTTTTTTATTAAAAAGACGGAAACAATCCTGCATTTACATACATAGTTTTCTCCTTAATCCCCTAGACAAATAAATTAAGTATTCCGTCTTTTCATTTTGTAGACATCTTTTATAGTAAATGAAACTGCTTTTTTGAATATAACTCTCACGACGTTCTATTTCACATTTTATTAGGGAACGAGAAGGCTTAGTTCAGCATCCATCAAACCACTAAAGTAGAAGCATTCCAGGTATTTAGCCCTTTGTTTGTGAAAACAAACATAGTTTGTCTTTCAATCATACGGATTAACAATGGACAGGTACAGAAGAACGGCAAAAACATAAATTTTCCATTTACACATCATTTTAAATTATGCACGCTACTGAATATCTATTATAATGTGCGTCTAGCATCCGGCATAATTAAAGCTTATTTTTAAGATATCATATAATTTTATTTTCCTCCAACCCTTAATAGCATATATCAGCACATAAACTAAACTTTCAATGTTTTGGTTATGAAGTTACGACTTTTCAAATATAATTTACAGTTGTCGACAGCTTTGAAATGAATTAGCACCTCAAAACGGTCCTGCAGCATCACAGCTTCTTTTTAGTTTACGATTTAGGTAACACGTGAATTCCACATTCATCTTCTCTAGTTCCAATATGCTTTTCAAAAATTGATTATAGTATATACCTTTTAAAAAAAAAATCAACGAACTTTGGTATATATCTACGCAGCTATTTGGTACTCAACGCTCAGACCAAACGTGGCATATCATTAATGTTTTATAATGTATTGTATTAATGCTCTATACTATTCTTAAAAGATTTTACTTTACAAAAAGATATATAAATCTCAAAACGGCAACTAGGTGCTCCTTGCCGGAGGAAATTCTAACGATTCTTTTTTTTCTTTTCTAGGGACTATGAACGCATTTTTGCAGCTGTCTTTTCAAGAAATTGTATATAACATGTCTTTATGATTTTACTATACATTCTCAGAGCTTGAAAGCCTGCAAGGATGCTGAAGAATAAGATATTTCAACTAGATATTTTATGCATTACAAGAGCAACGCAAGTAAATAAGATTCTCGGCTGATTTTGTAAATATTTTCTTATGCTTACTTTTTTGGTTCATTGTCAAAAACCTGGTAACGAAATGATAGAATGGAAAACTTATTTGTTTATCGTTAACTTCTTTTGGGGCATTTAGACATTCAGCATCTTAAAAAATTTGAATAACATAGACTACAGACCAGTGGGCACATCGAGTTGAGATCCCATTTTCCAGACGTAATGTATTATATTTTTGTATTCAATTGCACAGTTCCTCGAGAAAAGAGAAGAATCATATTGATGCTATTTTGGTATTAAAGTGGTTTCTAATGATTATAGCTATTCGATGATTCTGACAAGTCTCAGATTCCATAGTTGGAATCCATAGATTCATAGAATATACACTTGAAGTAGAAACTTGTTGTAATATATTTTAGATGTCATGACAGCGATGAAGTGAATAAGGGCCTCACAAACATAAACAGTACTACTAACTGAAAATAATTTGTTATTATGTGTAAGTTATATATTACCGACAACACGTGCATCCAACAGTACTTTCGAAAAGTAAAAATGGTATCTACCATCCTTCGCTTTTAGTATAATATAATCCCTTGCATATTGGAACTACCTGCTTATCATGAGTTACCACTTTTGAAAAGTAATATTGTTTGTTTCGAGATTTTATATCACTAATACTTACACTCCAGATTCCGTTCATTTGATAAAAAATTTAGTTTCACGTTTTTTAACGAATGCAGAACAATTGCGTTACTGCTGTATATTTTGAATACTATGCTAAATGTACATCACATATCTACCGGGCAATTTATTTACTATCAATGGCTATGTCTTTAAAGAACCAAAAAATGCTGTCAATGTTTCCTGGTCAATTTAATAATTATAGAAAATACAGTTGAGGACATAACTATGTTGAAGAGAAGATACTCTACATTGAAAGAGCAAGTGAAGAAGAAGATAGAGAAAATATATCAAAGGTCATCAATGAGTCAAATTAGGAATTAAGAGAATCCAAAAAACTATTTTTTGTCATGAAGTTTCTAGAATCGTAGTAGCATGAAATCTCAAAGAAGTGGGATTCCTGAGATAACAAAGTAATAGTGTCAATTGAGTTACAAATCATTCACAATTTCTATCAAAAAGAAGTTATCTTCTTAGCTAAACTATTTATCTATTTTAGCACTAGAGCTCCAGGTTATAATTACATACAAGAGTATAATTAGTTGTTTAGAGAAATATCATATTATTTAACTTTCCATGAGAGAGTACTCACTAGATTGCACAATGCTTGCTATCTTCATGAGTGTAGTAAATGCTATTTTAGGAGTCGAGTGGCTCACTATATTAAGAACAATTGAGATGAATTTTTAGAAACTATTTATATATTTGCATAGAAGGAATGATAATTTAAATTATAGGGATGTAGTCAATAGTAGTAACCATACTTCAAATGCATGATTGGCGAAGGAGAAGATGAATAGAATCAATTTGATCCAAGATGATTTATAAATAATGATAATGAAGGTTAATGGATTAGGAAATATAGTGTTATGTTATCCAAGGAACCATTCAAAGTCGTAATGTAACAAGCAAGATAATTGACACTTATACAATCATGCAAATAAATATTTCTCTTCCATAAATTTTTTTTTTGAGAGAATGAATCTCAAAGTTGAAATATTACATCATAAATTAAATAATAAATAAATTAACATGTAAATGCAAATTAATAGATTATTTAAAAGTTAGTAAACTTTATAAATTAATAATTAGTTGCAAACTTGCATTCACGTAGGATAGTTGTTTCACAGAAAATTAAGGCTATAAAAAACCATTGCAACGTAATGTGAAATATCAAATTTTGTAATCCTGATTCAACAATATATTCTATATTATTCTTCAACAAATGGAATTTCAATACTTCATCAGAGCAATAATTTTCTATGCCTATGTTTGAAGAATTGTAACACCATCATGGGAATTCTATGTGAGGGATAATAGAGCCTCAAGAGAGCTGCATTCCTCCAAATGAAATTTAATTGTAGTAGTGCAGCGATAAAGAGCAAGTGTCATGTGAAAGAACTATTGGTGAAGGAAGGCACCAAAGTCATGCATCTGATATAATTTTTTAAATTTTTTTCTGGGCGTATGGTATGCTGAAGAAGAATAAGTTGGAAGCAGTTTGTATTGAGTCGATCATGTTCACGCCTGTGGCACAAAGCTACTGATGAGAAGATTTTCTTAGAGGAGTTGGAGACTCTTTTGATTCATTATAGAAAGTTAGAATGCATATGATAATATATTGAATTCTGGTGCTGGCGATCAATGTTTCTGGGCTGATTGATCCTTGTAGAATTGCGAAACTAAACAGAACTATTATAATAATGGTTGAGGGTGTGTATAAAGAAAATAACAATGCTCAAAAGCACCTCGTTTACACGATTTAGTCGCAGAATCAAACTCATACTATGTCAATTTTAATGGTGTGATTCTTAGTAGGTTTTTCACTTAAATCATGAAATATAATCAAGATACCGTGGCCGCAGATTTCATTTTGGTATGTTAATTTGGGTTTATTGGATGCAATAGAAACTTTGTTGAGTGCAATAAGACAGATGTAGCGAGAGTGGACATTGGTGGAAGAATATGAGCCATGCAATAGAGGTATGCGTTAAGGAGAATAGTTCGAATAAGGTATATATATTTATAATAATAGCATTCAAAGGAACTCCTATATATATTCTGTTCTATGAGTTCGTGGTTAAGAAGTAATAAATTTTTTAAAGGTGATAAAGTTCATTATAATTATCTACTAATATATATATCTTAAATCTAATGTATATAAAGTACGTCGAGATATATTGAGGTGTTTATTTTTTCAATTTAATATATTTATATTAAAGTTGAAGGATGAAAAATTAAATGTCTCAATATATCTTGGTGTAATTTATATAGATTAAACTTTAGATGTATATGTGTAGTGATCGTAGTGCGACATCGAAGAAAAAATTATTAGGGTTAGGATTAGGGCTACAAATAGGTTTAGGTTTAACAATTTAGGGTTAGGGTTAGCGTTTTTACTAAGGTCAGAGTTAGGATTGGGGTTGGCATTGTGTATATGGTTAGGATTATAGTTAAAGTTAACAATAGGGTTAGGTTTATGGCTAAACTAACCTAACCTTAATACTAATCCTAACACTAACCTCAAGATCCTAGAATTCTAACTTTAAAACCTAATTGAATCTTAACCATAACCATGACCTTATCTCTTTTTGAACCTAAAACCTAACCCTAACATTAACCCCAATCCTAACCCTAACACTAATCCCAACCTAAACCCTAACCCTAACATTAACCCAAATCTAAACCTTAACCCTAACATTAAACCCTAACTCTAACCCTAAGCCTAACCTTAAAACCTAACCCTAACGTTAACCCCAATCTAAACCCTGACCCTACTATTAACCCCAATCTTAACACTAACAATAACCCTAAGTGAACACTTATCCTAATTAAATCATAACCCTAATTTAGCCCTAGCCCTAACCTTCACCCTAACCCTAATTGAACCCTAACCCTAATTAAACTCTATCCCTAATTGAAATCTAACCCTAATTAAACTCTAGACTTGATTGAATCCCAACCCTAACCTAAACCCTATTTGTTCCTAACCCTAACCCCAACCCTAATCATAACCTTTACCCACTCCTATATTGTGTAACCTTGATGTAAAGCCTAACACTAATTGAACCATAGCCTAACCCTAACCATAATTAAACTCTAATCAAGAACCCTAACCCTAACATAATCTTAACCCTAATTGAACCCTAAAATAGCCTTAACCCTGATTGAAACCTAAGCCTAACCATAATTGAAGCCTAACACTAACTATAACCCTAATTAAAATAATTGTATTTGAACCCTAACCATAACCCTAAGTGAACACTAACCCTAATCAAACCTTAACCCTGATTAAACCCTAACCCTCACCTTAACCCTAACCCTAATTAAACTCTAGCCCTAATTGGACCACAATGCTAACCCAAAGTCTATTTGTTCCTAATCCTACTTGAGTCTTAACCCTAACCCCAATCATAATAATAACTTTTACCTTGAGCTATATCATATAACCCTAATGTTAACCCTAACTTTAATTGAAACTTAACTTAATCCTAACCATAATTAAACTCTAATCAATAGCCCTAACCCTATCATAACCCTATCCCTAATTGAACCCTAACCTTAATTAAACTCTAGCCCTAATTGAACCCCAACTCTAACTCAAACCCTCTTTGTTCCTAACTCTCATTTTAACCCTAACCCTAATTGAACCATAAACCTCACCTTAACCATAACCCTAATTGAACCATAATCATTTTTAAACTCTAGATGTAATTGAACCCAAACTCGATTTGCTCCTAACCCTAGATCCCTAACCTTAACCCCAATCCTATTTATAAGCTTTACCTCGAGCTATATCACATAACTCTAATGTTAACCCTAACCCTAATTGAAACTTAACTTAACCCTAACCCTATCATAACCCTATCCCTAATTAAACCCTAACCTTAATTAAACTCTAGCCTTGATTGAATCTCAACTCTAACCCAAACCATATTTCTTCCTAACCCTCACCTTAACCCTAATCCTAATTGAACCATAATCCTTATTAAACTCTAGTCCTAATTGAACCCAACACTAACCCAAAATTTGGCCTTGATTGAACCCCAAATCTAAACTTAATTTAACCCTAACACTAACCATAACCATAACCTTAAGTGAACACTAACCTTAATCAAACCTTAACCCTAATTAAACAATCACCCTCACCTTAACCCTAACCCTAATTGAACCACAACCCTAATTAAACTCTAGTCCTAGTTAAACCCCAACCCTAACCAATACTCTATTTGTTCCTAACCCTAGTTGAGTCCTAATGTTAACCCTAACGTGAACCCTAACCCTTATTGAAACTTAACTTAACCCTAACCATAACTAAAATATAATCAAGAACCCTAACCCTATCATAACCCTGTCCCTAATTGAACCCTAACCTTAAATAAACTCTAGCCCTGAATGAGCACCAACTTTTATCCAAACTCTATTTGTTCCTAACCCTAACGCCATAACCATAACTTTTACCCCAAGCTATATTGTACAACCCTAATGTTAACCCTAACCCTAATTAAAACTTAACTTAACCCTAACTATAATTAAACTCTATCCCAACTCTAACCCAAACCCTATTTGTTCCTAACCATTACCTCAACCCTCACCCTAATTGAACCATAATCCTTATTAAACTCTATCCCTAATTGAACCCAACACTAACCCAAACTCTATCCCTGAATGAAGCCCAAATCTAACCCTAATTTAACCCTAACCCTAATCCTAACAATAATCATAATTGAACCCTAACCCTAACCCTAACTCTAATTAAAATAACTATAGTTGAACCCTAACAATAACCTTAAGTGAACACTAACCCTAATCAAACCTTAACCCTAGTTAAACCCTAACCCTCAGCTTAACCTTAACCCTAACTGAACCATAACCCTAATTAAACTCTAGCCCTAATTGAACCCCAACCCTAACCCAAACTCTATTTGTTCCTAGCCCTACTTGAATCCTAATGCTAACCCTAATGTGAACACTTACCTTAAGTGAGCACTAACCCTAATCAAACCTTAACCCTAATTAAACCCTAACCCTCACCTTCACCCTAACCATAATTGAACCATAACCATAATTAAACTCTAGCCCTAATTGAACTCCAAGCCTAAAGAAAACTCTATTTGTTCCTAACCCTAGTTGACTCCTAATGTTAACCCTAATCTGAACCTTAACCCTTATTGAAACTTAGCTTAACCCAAGCCATAATTAAGCTCTATTCTTGAACCCTAATTGAACCCTAACCTTAATTAAAATCTAGACCTAATTGAACCCCAACTCTAACCCAAACTCTATGTGTTCCTAACATTAACCCCAATCCTATCAATAACTTTTACCCCAACCTATATCATACAACCCTAATGTTAACCCTGTACCATAGAAAAGAGTATTTCTTGCTTCATTTGGGGAATATGATGATAAATTGAACTTAATGAGGCCTTGAGTTAGTATTGTGAGATGTTTTACATGTGCACATTAGGTCTTGGACCCTTGCAAATGTGTTTATTGATGTCTTGTAAAGGTGTTGTAAAAGACTTTGACACTTTTCTACACTTAATAAACCCATTTTCCCTTAATTCAACAATATAAAATGTATTTAATATCATTATTACACTAATCTAGAAGACTTGTAAACTAAATTTAACTTTAATCTAGTGTTGTAATCTATCTCACACATTCACATTGGATGTTGTGCCTTTTTAGGCTAAGGGGACCTCATTTTAGTGTTGAAAAGTGTATTTAATCACACTTTCACATTGAATTTTGTGTCCCAGACCTTAATTGATCTTTTCATCATCATTAATAGGTGCCTATTACCCCATATTGTGTGTCTCGAGGCATAATTTGATCAAATAACCAACTAAGTAATCATATAATTCTGATTTTCTTATCTCCCGACAACCTAGATGGAAAATGGACTCCTTTGGGATTAATTCACCATCTATGGAAAATGAGCCCTTGCTAGGTGGGACTGATTCACCCAAGGTGGTGAATGAGTCCCATTTGGGCCATTTTTTACTTTTGAGTAGGAAATTTTAGAATTTAAATTTTATTTTTCTTCATGTTAGCATTGTGGATTCAATTTATGGGCTAATAAGGTGAATTACCTATAAATGCAACCTTATAAGCCCTAATTAATAATCTCTTAACTCATTCACAACTCATTCATCATTTTTCTTCCATGTAAAGTTAAGCAAGCTAGGGTTTTATAATCTCAAATCATCAAGATAGCTTCATAAGATATTCAAGGGTAGAATCTTCATCCATTGCTGCACAAATTTAAGATCAAACATCATGGAAAGGTATTAACTCCATTTTTTCATGATTCATTGCATTCTTTCATCATTTTGGTTTAATTACCTACAAGGGGGTTTGACCAACACAAACCCCCATTCAACATTTCTCCTTCTTGTCTTGTGTGTTTGCAAATTTAGGCATCTTGGAGGCTTATAAATCATTGAATATTGTGTTATAAATTTTTTGAATACAACTCCTTGTTGGCCAAGTCAAAATATCAATAAAAAGTCACTTCTAGGTTTGGAAATCAAAGTTTTAGAAGCGAGCACCTATCAAGAACCAAAGAGTAGACCGAGGGCTTTAGTTTCCACCTTTGAATTTTTAGAAATTCAAAATTGGACTCATTCACCATGGGTGGTGAGTGAGTCCCACATCCAGGCTTGATTTTGGTTTTTTGTAGTTTTGGATACCCATTTGTCTGAAATGGGCTCCGGAACAATCTCCCATACATGGGACTAATTCACCTAGAATGGCGAATAAGTCCCACCAAGCCTAAAAAATGGGATCAACAACATTTCAAAAGTCAATTCCAATCTCCCACAATATCTCAGGTGCACACTTTTAGTTTCATCCATTTTTGTTGTAATTTTGCATTCATTTCAAGGTGTTTTTGCATATCACAATGTGTTTTCCAACAAAATGCATTTCAAAAGTTTTCACTTAATGATCAATAGCTTTTATAAATTATTTTCATTTAGTTTATCTCATCTAGGCACATTTCATTCATATTTCCATTATACTAGCATTAGTTTGAGTGAACCACCTAGGTTTTTGGCCTATCTTTCTCCTTTTAGGTGAAAAACCCTAAGCGTGCAAGAGAAGTACATAGACATAAAATCTATAGTTCATTTTGGTGAACCTAATTTTAAAATTATTTCTTGCCAGATTTGGAGTCCATCATCATCCTAGAATTAGCTTGCATTGCATTTTGCATCAATAAAGTTATTTTATAGGGTTTCAAATTTTGCATTAGTGAAAGTGCATATAGGTTGTATTTTTGCATCTCAAATAATTGAAATTTTGTGAAATTCTATGATTGCATGTTACTTATGCATCATAGAACATAGAAAACATTAAAATCACTCAATTTTTTTTGAAGATTCTAAAAAAAAATCCATACTAGGACTCATTTGCCACGTTGGGAGAATTGGTCCCTTTTCACCCCTAAAACTACCTTTTCGAGAACTGAAAACCCTATTTTTCAAAAAAAAATTGGTGCCATTACCTACTTGTACAAGTTGGCTAAGTTTTTGTAACATGCAATTCATTAGATCTAGCTTATATTAGCTTATTTCATGCATTGTTCAATTTCACATTTGCATTGTTGCATAACATAATTGGAAAATTACTTTGTTTTAAGTCTAAAAATAGTATTTCACTTTATTTAATTTTTCATACCATGTTCTTTTTCAAAATATGTGCCTTTGATTTGGTTAAACATGGATTTTATAAGCACAATATCCCCTCTTATGAGTTCAATTTTTATTACAACGATGAGGAACATGTTAGTCATCGCTTTGACCAAACCATTTACCCATTGGTGCGAATGGAGGTGTAGACAATCATTACAAGCATACTTCTTCTTCTCCCAATACCTCTCCTATTAGTGACAAATGTATCTTGGTGAAGGAAGTTACAAGCCTTGAGGGTCTTGATTGTCCATCTCCACATACTCCTTTGGATGATGTTAGACAAAAAGAACATGAGATCATAGACACATTTCTAAATATCACCTTACCTAGTCTTCATAACCATGACAATCAAACTTGTCCATCTCCTAATATCCCTCGTCAACATAAAGACGATAGGTTGGTTTGAGGAAATATCCTTATCAATAATCATGCAACACTTGATGCTCCCTTCCCTAATGCTCCTCCCATTTGGGACAATCTATTTGAAAACCATAGTGGTCCTTCTCTTGATACCTCCCCCACTTGTGATGAAGCTACTTTACAAACTTTAACCTTGGGTGAACATATTACAAGCTCTTCTAGTTGGGTAGATAATATGGAACATGAGAATGAGACCTTAGGGAAATATGGAAATCAAATAGAGTCTTCCCCTCATTTCCCCACTATCAATTGATAAACGCACAAATTCAACCATTGATCATTCCCCTACTTTTGATGTAGTAATTTAGAAGAAGCAATCCATGAATGTCAAAAAAAATTGATTTTTATTTCTTCTAAAAACTATCCTAGGGAGAATATCATGGCTCTAGAAAAATACAACAATAATAAAGTGTCTTCATTAAATAAAAAGGTGATTCTCGATTTCCCTTTATTAGAGATACATCAAACCAAGACTGTTGAGGTTATGAATTCCTAAGTGTCCATTAGATCCCCCTCAATCAATGGAACTCATACATACCCTATGGGAAATCCTTACAACCCTCTAATTCTCTACCCACCTTAACACAAACAACAAACTCAAAATAAACTTGAACTTATCATTTACCCTCCTAAGAATAATGTTTCACAACAACTGAATCATCATACCATTTCTCATATGTATAACACTCAAAACAATCCACAACCACCACAACCAACCCCAAAACCCTTACCATTGCCTAATCCTATCCCACCTAACCCTTTCTTGCAAAGTCAAAAGGAGTATGATGTTTTCGAGCAACTTAAGAATACTCCTACTAAGATATCATTGTGGGACCTTATTCAAGCCTCCCCTCTCACAACATGATCCAAATAGCCTTACAACAAGTTCCTGTCTCTTCTAATGTGCAACCAAATGACATATTAGCCATCATTCACGGAATAAACAATGACATTTTTTTTCACCAAAGTGAACTCCCCTCTTTGGACATGGAAAAAAAAATGAATCTTTCATGATCATAACGCAATACAAATAAAAAGGGATAAAGAGAACCCTTTTAGATACTAGTTTTTCCCTTAATGTGTGTAGTGTGACCCTTCTGGATAGGCTTGGAATTGATCAATCAACCATTCTACCTGATTCTTTATCTATTAATGGATTTGACAATGTCGAAAAGAAACCACTAGGGGTGATGATTATACCTCTTACTATTGAAGTGGCCACCTTGAATACACCAATCCATGTTATGTCTTATGAACTTTCATGTAATCTTATCTTAGGAAGACCATGGATTCATGCAATGAAAGGTGTGCCTTCCACTCTTCATCACAAAATGAAATACATCTACAACAACACAATCCACATAGTTGGCACTGACCTTGAACCTAATAGTGTCTTACAACTTGAGAAGAACAAAGAAAATTCCTTAAACACATCAACATCAACTATACCAGTGGAACTCGTAGAACAGAACAACAAAGAACGACATATTGAACAAGTCACACAACTCTTAGAAGATTATTGAGGTTCCTTGCATTTCAAACATGAATTCATGGGCGAGTACAAGATCATACTCAAAGATTCAAATAGGGGAAATAAAAATGCACATGACCCTTCAAAAGCATCCACTTCAACCACTTTAAACAACTAAACAAACTACATGACCACCTTTGACAATTCTTATCACCAACCACCACCTGATCCACAAAGCAATGAAAAAGCTTTATGGAAAAGGGTATGAGATTATGAAACAACTTGGCTATAGTGGAAAAGGATGTGGTGGTAATGAACAGGGTATCCACAACCCTATAGACCCTATCACACAAAAAACCACTCATGGTCTTGGTTATTTCCCTTTGATAAAAATTTCCAAGCCTTCAATAAATGCCAACACCCTCACATCAGATTCTTCTAATTCAAACATAACTATAAAGCATCCTGAACTAATAGACACTAGTGGTCTTATTTGTTCTCCTTTTTAAGAAATAAAACAATCAAATACATCTTCGCTTAATTTCAATGTCATCTCACAAGACACTAATGCTTTGCATTTGATATATTTTCCCTCCTCCTATTAGAGTGAGAACAAAATATTGCAACCTAAAGAACCTTGTGTAGGTATGGCATCCTGTACTAAGCAAGACATCTCTTTTCCACCAACAATAGAAACTACTTCTCCCCTTGATCAAGAGGGTATCTTGTCAAGACTCCTCCAAGATCTCACAATAATGTTCTATTACAAGAATTCATTTTGCACATATCATCGAGTTTACAGTCATTCTACTAACAAATGTAAGGCTTTGCATAGTAAAATCCAACATTTTCAAGAGTTTTGTCTTCTTCCCTCTATGGGGGCACCTAATTCCTCTAATTGATATTGATTTTCACTCTACCTTGCATCTTATCAATCATTTCAGCTCACCTTTGTCCTACACTAAATGGGGGCAAGGGGCCAAGTAGCCTTGTCCTCATATGTCATATGTCGTTGCCTCCTTTGGCAAGTCATTAACCTTTCATGAACATATAAGAGCAAGCTTGGGATGTGGACATTGTGCCTTAATTTCGCTCACATGTGACATACCCACCTCTTCATGATGTAGCTTATCGGAAACATATGACTTGGGATAGGCTTTCCAAGTAAGCTCTCATGTCTTTCCTCTTCTACTTTAAAGCAATTGCTCATAGTACTAGTGTTCGTAATCACTTTGAAGTGGGGGAATACATCACCATTCATATTTCATTGTGTGATTTTCTTTTTCTTGCGATTCAATCTCTTGGACTCATTTGACACAATGTTCCCCACGATGAGACGTTGCACTTGTCCTCTCTTAGAAACAAGATGAGACTGTTTGCACTTACCCTCTCTTTGAGACATTTGGCATGATGTTCCCTAAGATTAGACCTTGCAAAAACTAAGCAAAATCCCTTTGAACATTCCTTACACTATCTTGCATTAACAATGTCTATTAGTGTCAAGTGTATGAATCTTTGCTTACATCATGGAGCTCGAAGATCATTTTCATTGTGGTACCCTATTAAACTTATCAAGAGGTATAAATTTTGTATGGTTGAGTGGGAAGCCCATTATGAGGCATGAATTTTCCCCATATCCACCTTGTGGATTTCTTTCCCTGTAGACAACCACAAGTTCTGTGGCCCCAGATTGAGTATACTTAAGACTTCTGACCTGATGGACAACCAAGAGTTTTATTGCCTTAAAGTGAGTATGCATTTTTGGACAAACAACCTAGATCTAATCCACAATGTGTGGGACAAACGATTGAAGCTTGATCCATCTTTTCATTTTCATCTTTCTCTTCTTCCTAGTTCTTGCAATTGCATGATCATGTATCTTGTTTCACTGCATGTCACTCACCTTGTGTGTGTCCTTTTGCACTCATATCGGCTTGACTTAGGATCTTGGATCTTGGGGGATTGAACACCTTCTCGATCTTTGTTATCCTAGACCATCTACATTGGTAAATTTGGACCTCTTTTGAATATCTACTTTAGTGTGATTTTGAAGCAAGTTCATCCTCTCACTAAAGTGGGGGCTAAATGTAGCGTACAAAAAAGTATTTCTTGCTTGATTTGGGGAATACTTGATGATAAATTGGACTTAATGAGGGCTTGATTTAGTGTTGTGGGGTGTTTTACATGTCTACGCTAGGACTTGGACCCTTTCAAATGCATTTATTGATGTCATGTAAAGGTGTTGTAAAAGACTTTCATGCTTTTCTAGACTTAATAAACCCATTTTCCTTTAATTCAATATTATAAAATGTATTTAATAGCATTATTACACTAATCTAGGAGGCTCGTAAACTAAATTTAACTTTAATCTAGTGTTATAATATGTCTCACATATTCATATTGGATGTTGTGCCTTTCTAGGCTAAGTGGACCTCATTTGAGTGTTGAAAATGTATTTAATCACACTTTCACATAGAATTTTATGTCCCAAGCCCTAATTGATCTTTTTATCATCATTAATAGGCCCATATTACCCCATATTGTGCATCCTAAGGCATAATTTGATGAAATAACTAGCTAATTCATCATTTAATTATGATTTTCTTATCTCCCAACAAACAAGCTAGCAAATGGACCCCTTTGAGACTAATTTTCCATCTATGGCAAATGAGTCCCTGCCAAGTGGGATGAATTCGCCTAAGGTGGTGAATGAGTCCCATTTGGGCCATTTTTTACTTTTGAGAGTGAAATTTTGGAATTTAAGTTTTATTTTTCTTCATGTCGGCCTTGGGGATCCAATTTATAGGCTAATAAGGTGAATTACCCATAAATGAAATGTTCTAAGCCCTAATTCATAATCTATTAACTTATTCAAAACTCATTCATCATTTTTCTTCCATCTAATGTCAAGAAAGCTAGGGTTTTATCATCTCAAATCATCAAGATAGCTTCCTAAGACATTCAAGGGCATAATCTTCATCCATTTCTAGGGAAATTCAAGATCAAACATCATGGAAAGGTACTAACTCCATTGTTTCATGCTTCATTACATTCTTTCATCATTTTGGTTTAATTACCTATAAAGGGGTTTGACCAAGGCAAACCCCCATTCAACATTTGTCCTTGTCTTTTGTGTTTGCAGATTTAGGCATCTTGGAGGCTTAGAAATTATTGAATATTGTGTTGCAAAGCTATTTAATACATCTCCTTGTTGACCAAGTCAAAATTACAACAAAAGTTCACTTTTAGTTTTAGAAATCAAAGTTCCGGAAGCAGACACCTATCAGGAATCGAAGAGCAGACTGAGGGCTTCAATTTCTACCTTTGAATTTTTATAAATTAAAATCTAGACTCATTCTCCATGGGTGGTGAATGAGTCCCATTGTCAGGATTGATTTTGGTTTTCTCTAGTTTTGGATACCCATTTGTCCCAAATATGCTCTTTTATAGTCTGATCTAGGAATAATTCTCCCAAAGTGGTTAATGAGTCCCACCAGGCCTAAAAACCAAGATAAGTAGGTTTTTAGAAGTCTTTTAAAGTTTCCCACAAGATCTTAGGTGCACACTTTTAGTTTCATCCATTTCTGTTGCAATTTTGCATTCATTTCTAAATGTTTCTACATATCACAATGTGTCTTCCAAGAAGTTGCAATTCATTAGTTTTCAATTAATTATCAATAGCTTTTATCAATTATTTTCATTTAGTTTATCTCATCTAGACACATTTCATTCATATTTCCATTATACTTGCATTAGTTTTAGTGAACCACCTAGGTTTTTGGCCTATCTTTCTCCTTTTAGGTGAAAAACCCTAAGAGTGCAAGATAAGTACATAGACTTAAAATCTATTGTTCAAACCCTAAACCTAATTTAAAGATAACTTAAGCCTAACCATAATTAAACTCTAATCAAGAACCCCAACCCTATCATAACCCTATCCCTAATTGAACCTTAACCGTAATTAAACTCTAGCCCTGATTGAATCCCAACTCTAACCAAAACTCTATTTGTTCCAAACCCTCAACTTAACCCTAACCCTAATTGAACCATAACCCTCACCTTATCGCTAACCTTAATTGAACCATAATTCTTATTAAACTCTATTCCTAATTTATCCCTAACCCTAACCCAAACTCTATTTGTTCCTAACCATAGATGATTCCTAACCCTATCGCCAATGCTTACCATAACTTTTACCCCAAGATATATCGTATAACCCTAATGTTAGCCTTAACCCTAATTGAAAGTTAACTTATCCATAACCATAATTAAACTATAATAAAGAACCATAACCCTATCATAACCCTATCGCTAATTGAACCCTAACCTTAATTAAAGTCAAGCCTTGATTGAACCCTAATTCTAACCAAAACCATATTTGTTCCTAACCCTATTTGAGTCCTAACCCTTACAATAAACCTTACCCCAAGCTATATTGTATAACCCTAATTTTAATCCTAAACTTAATTGAACTCTAACCTAACCCTAACCACAATTGAACCCTAATCAAGAACCCTAACCCTAACATAACCCTAACCCTAATTGAGCCCTTTCAAATCCTATTCCTAATTGATCCCTATGAGTGCCTTTTAAAATCTGCACATACCTAACTTCAAACAAGGGTTAGTACCTACAAATCTCTCAAGAAAACTCCTATGAAATACATTGTGAATGCTTCCAAAGGCAATGCATGACAAGAGAAAACCAAAAGCATTATGAAAAAAATAACAAGTTACCTATTCCATAGTGGATTGGTGTCAAATGTGTCAATGACCCTTTCCCAATCCTTGTTCAAAGCTTAAAATGATGCAAATGCCAATATGATGAAGAGCAAGATTAGTTCTCAAACCAAGAGAGTAACCTTGTATAAAAGTTGTAGATGGATTGATGAAGATTAAGGCCTTCATTTATATATTTTCTTGATGAGAGATTGGCCAAATGAGTGAATGCGGGACTAAAGATCCACCAATGAGAAGAGGCCAAAGTGGTGATAGGCCAAGGGATGTGCAAGATTTGGAAAGTGTGCCCATGAGAGGGAGTTTTAAATTCAAATTTGGGAAATAAATTTTGAGAGGGGGACAAGAAATGAGAAATAAATGCAACGTTGGAGGAACAAATCAACTTGTCATATTTTTCAAACTTGAGGGAATATTCCCCATAAATGCTATGTTGAGTGAAAATGATGATTTTAATAAATCAATAAATTGATTTATTTGTGCAAGTGGCATAATCTAGAGAATGCAAGTGGGTAAGATTAGTATTTAATCATGGTTAGATTAAATTAATGATGATTAGGTTAGTTTGACTTTCATGACTTAAATATTTGATTTATTTAAATCAGAAAAGGATGAAATATAGATTTGGATATTTAATTAAATAAAGTTTTGGTTTATTTAATTAAAGGGATAATGTTTGATTTATTTGATTAAAAGGTTGATGATAATGTTTATTTAATTTTGAATGAATGACCTTAGGAGATGGAAATTAATGAAATTACCTGATGAATGAATGAAGGTGAATCTAATTAATTGATGAATGGAGCTAATGTGAAATCTAGTTTAGTTAATGAATGAACCTGATTGAATGCACAATGTTAATTTTTCATGTCTACATTTTTCCCCTCTTTGAAGCAATGTACTTGTTGCATTGGTTCAAAGAATAATCTTACCGTGATCAAAATTGAAAAAATTTCTGATTTTTCGGATGCCCCAGCGGAAAGAAGTACATTGGTACATTGCCCCCTCGAGAGATCGAGCAAAAATATTCGATTTGAGGGTCGATCTTGCGATAAAGAGGTTCAAAATGGATGGTTATGGATGATGATGCAAATGAGATGATTTCAAGATGCTTAGAATAACAAATCTATATTATCCTAAACAACTTAAATGATGATATGATATGAGATGGATGAGATTGATGATGTGATATGTGGTAATTATGCAATGGATGATTTATGAGATGCTTAGACTAACAGATCTATATTATGATGATGATATGAATGCACGATGGATGCATGATGGATGCATGATGGATGAATTGGTGATGATGATTAAATATTCATGCTATGATGTTAGTGCGGAAAATGAAGAAATTAGATGATGACAAGAGGATCCAACAAGCCAACATTATGAGAGATGATGAGAAATGATGATGATAGATGGATGATTTTCTTATCAAGGATTGGGATTTTAAAAGTGTCACTTACCTTATGTTTGATAACACGCATAAGTACGATGCATCAAGGTATAAAGGACCAAGATGGTGTTGTACTTAGTGTGATGGAATTTGACTCAACAAATAAATAGGAGTATTCTTGTTCACACCTGACATACAGAAACCTTGCTAGGATGCACTTAAGAAATTTCAAACATCTCGGACCAAAACACGGAAAGGTATAACCAATCAATGCAATAGTCAACATGCCATCCAAAACATCCTCTATACATATCTAACAAAGAAAGTATTCACCAAGTTATTTTACAAGAACATTCAACAAGCATAGTAGACAAAAGAATAATGATCGTTGCCCCATTCCTATCTCTCTAAATCCTACGTTTGGATATCATTGAGAGGTCCTTGGACTTAGCACAATAAGATAAGTCAAAAGATAAAGATAAAGCACACAAACAAGTTGATGTCTTCAATACCGCTAACCAAAAGGGAATGTGTTTTTAAGGATAAGAACTGAAACTTATTGCCAAAAGATAATGCCCATTGTAGGAAGGATACATCCTAGGACATGTTAGTGGATGGCGGCACGTCATTTTGTTTATCCAAAGAATTCTTTCTGATAAATAATGCCCCTTGTAGGAAGGATTCATCCTAAGACATGATGTTATCAGATGATTGATATGGGACTATTTGGATGATGGACTATCGACACAAATAATTGACCAACTTGTTTACGTACTGACTTAGACTTGAGACTTGACGCTTTTGAGTTTTTTTACGTTTAACCTGCTAGACTTGTTTCTAACTATTTCACCAAAGGTTGAGGATGACAATTAGTTTATTATGAGTGGTGTTCTTTTATTGTGGGTGTAAGCGAGATGAGATGGATGGATTTTTTCAAATATTTGGATGTTTTTGGAGTTTTGCAATGTTTTGAGGCTGTTTTTGGTTTTTTTTTGAGATTTTCAAATGTTTTAATTTTATGAGATTTTCAAATGTTTTGATTTTCAAATTTTAATTTTTTGGGATTTTCTCGAGATTCTGACCAAGAGACTAACCTAAAGACCTATCCTAGGGGTCTCGAGGGCTGAACAAATTAGCCTTGCCTAAGTTATACACGCAGAGACCACGTAGTTTGACTGATGACTTGACCAATTTACAATGAAGATATACATGATGAATTGTCAGTTTATTATGATAGACTCCTATAGGATTGACCTAAATGTCTCGGGGGATGATCAAAGATCAACCTTGCCTACATTCAAGCTCAGAGATGACGTAGTTCGACAAAACGACCTTTTTTTTGGCTTTTTGAATGATTTTTTGACCTGTTTTTGGATTTTGATATGTTTTGAATGTTTTTGGATTTTCTGATGTTTTGATGTTTTTGGATTTTTTGATTTTCTAATGTTTTTGGATTTTCTGATTTGAGGACTTTAAACTATACATGAATTCAATCTTGATAAGAACATGCCCCCAGTGTGATGCAATAGACTACCCCGATAAAGATAGGACAAACTGACCTTGAGGATGGGCCGAGTAGTACTAGGAGGGATCATGATATGAACACAGGACCAAGCTATGGTGCAAATGCGAGTGGATGTGTGATGGATGCGATGGATGATGGAAGCGAAATGGATGGATGATGATGCAGATCAAGCCATAAAGATTATGGTGGATGGAAAGTGCTTATTTACGCAAGGTGCCTGTTTGCTAGGTTTTCACCAAGGTACTTGCCCAAAGTGCCACCAAAGTGGTTTTCACTAGAGGATGATTTTTTTTTATCCTTTTTCTAATGTTTTTGGATTTTTTTCTTTTTTGATTTTTTTGTTGTCACCAAAACGCCTGTTTGCCAGGTTTCCACCAAAGTAACCATTTTTTCAGGACTTTTTTTTATTGTTTTGTATTTTTGGTTCTATACCTTGAAAGAATTAGGCATAAATGTTTTTGAGATGGAAGCTATTTATAGGCTCCTGCAGAGGTTCCCCTTCAGGTGTTGATAGCTAATATGCCCCTGATTTATAACTTCCTGTTATGAAAAATGGTCCTAACCAATTAGGTTCGAACTTGCCTTTGCTGCTTGGGTTTGGGACATTCTTTTGATTTTCTTTTAAGACCAGTTCTCCGACTTGGAAAGTCCTACTTTTGATTTTCTTGTTATAGCTCCATTTGAGTCTATTTTGATAGAATTGTGAGTGATTTAAGGCATCTATTCATTTCTCATCTAGTAACTCCAGCTCATTTAGTCTTGATACGCGATATTCTTCATCCGTGATAAGGTTTTGCAGTGATATCCTAAGAGATGGGAGCTTGATCTCAATTGGGAGTACGGCTTCTGATTTGTAAACCAAGGAGAAGGGGGTGGTATTGGTGGGTGTGCGGATGTTGGTTCAATAAGCCCAGAGGGTGGGATTAAGCTGCAAGTGCTAGTCACGACTTGCATCATTGACTATTTTCTTGAGGATTTTGAGGATGGTTTTGTTTGTGGCTTCTGCTTGGCCATTGCCTTAGGGATAGTACAGGGTGGAGAAGCGATGCTAGATTTGGAATTTCTCACACAAGTCACAGACATCTTGATTCTTGAATGGTGTCCCATTATCTGAGATAATGGATTGTGGGACACCGTAATGACAAATGAGATAGTTCAGGATGAATTTTGAGATTTTCTTTCCAATGATATATGTCATGGGTATGGCTTCCACCCAGTTTGTGAAGTACTCAGTTGTAGTTATGATGAATTTATGGCCATTGGATGAGGTGGGTGTGATTTTCCCAATGAGATCGAGTCCCCACTGTGAAAAGGGCCATGGTGTGATGATCGGGTGAAGCTCTTGAGCTGGAGCATGGATGAGGTCCCCATGCTGCTAACATTGTAAACACTTTTTAGCATGATCATGCACTTCTCTTTCCATTGTGGGCCAATAATACCCCATCCTTAGCAGTTTCTTGGCGATGGTCATTCCACTCGAGTGTGAGCCACAGATACCGTTATGAACGTCAGTTAGAGTGGTTAATGCCTCCTCAACATTTAAACATCATAGCAAGGTACCTTCTATGCTTCTACAATATAAGGTATCACCTAGGATGAAAAATTTGGATGCCTTTTTGATAAAGGTTTGTTTTAGGTTTGATGGGAGGTCAGCGGGTATGACTCCTATGCGAAGATATGTGTAGATGTCATGGTACCAAGGATCACCATGACCAATGATTTCACACACATATTCTGATTCTGGTACCTCGAATGTGGGAATGACAAGCTGCTCAATCAGAAATTCATATTTCGGCGTGTTATGAGGGATATGTAATAGGGACCCAATTGTAGCCATGGCATCTGCTGCTTTGTTGTTGGTTCTTGGAATCTTCTCAAATGTTATGTCAATAAAAGATTCTTTGAGAGTCTCCACCAATTTCTTGTATGGAGTTAGCTTCTCATCCTTAGTCTGATATTCATTATTGACCTGATTTATGATCAACTGAGAGTCCCCATACACCTTGAGAGCTATGATGTTCCATTGCACTGCTATCCTGAGACCTATAGTCAAAGCCTCATATTCTGCTATGTTGTTACTGCAAGGAAATGCTAGTTTGTATGACTTCGATATGCAATCCCCTCGTGAGGTGATGAAGAAGACACCAGCTCCTGATTCATGTTGTGTGTATGAACCATTGAAGTATAGTTTCCAATGGTCTGCTATGTTGAGGTTAAAAATGGATTCGTCTGGAAATTCAGATACAAGAGGATTCTCAAGATAAATTGATGCCTCTGCTAGTTGATCTGCAATAACTTGAATTTTAATGGCTTTCCGCTCTACATACCCGATGTCATACTCTAACAGTATCATTACCCATTTTTCCATTATTCTTGTAAGCATGGCCTTTGATAAGAGATACTTGAGGGGATCAATTTTTGCGATGAGCTTGATCTTATGTGCCAAGATGTAATGTCTGAATTTTTGTGATGCAAACACTACAGCGAAGGAAGCTTTCTCGATGAATGAGTAGTTTAGCTCATGACCCACCATTATTCTACTGATATATTAGATAGCCCTCTCCATTCCATTTTCATCATGTTGAGCAAGAAGAGCTCCAAGGGCTGCTATTGTTGCTGACACATATAAGATCAATGGCTTTCTCAGGATAGGTGGCATTAACACTAGTGGTGTTAGTAGGTATTCCTTGATTTTGTTAAATTCCTCTTCACACTTTGTATCCCATTTGTATGCTACCCCCTTGTGGAGTAGGTGATAATATGGATTCCGCTTGTCTGCCAGTTGTGCTATAAATCGTCAGATGGATTGAAGTCGGCCTTGGAGGCCTCTCAGTTGTTTTAATGTCTTTGGTACTTCCATCTCGAGGATTGCTTTTACCTTTCCAGATCCACCTCGATACCCCTCATGGAGACTATGTATGCTAGCAGTTTACTTGATTATATGCTGAAGATGCACTTCTTGGGATTTAGTCTGACTTTGTATTCCTCCAGTCTACCAAAGATAGCACTTAGGGTTGCTATATGATCTTGTCTCTTTCTTGACTTAGCCAGGATGTCGTCGACATAGTCTTCGACTGTTTTGTGGATCATGTCGTGGAATATTAATGTCATGGCCCTTTGATAGGTTGCTCTTACATTCTTTAGGCTGAATTGCATCATGTTCCAGCAGTAGGTCCCCCATGGACAAGTGAAAGCTGTCTTATGTTGATCTTCTTTTCCTATCATGATCTAGTTGTATCCTGAAAATCCATCCATTAGTGATAGCATCTCATGTCCTGTTGTCATGTCTACTATCATGTCGATGTTGGGAAGCAGGAAATCATCCTTGGGACATGCCTTGTTCAAATCTCTGAAGTCTATACAGATTCTAATGGCTCCATCAGGTTTTGAAATAGGTACCAAATTTGACACCCATTTTGGATAATCAATTGGTCGGATAAATCCTACATCTAACAACTTTTGAGCTCCATTTTGACTAACAAAGCAATTTGAGGATGCATTTTTTGGAGCTTTTGTCTGACAGGTTTTGCTTTTGGATACACTGCTAAATGATGAACCATAGTCTTTGGATCAAGTCCCAGCATGTTAGCATAACTCCATGCAAAGCTTATTTTCCTTTCCTTTAGGAATGCTGCTAGGAGTTCTTGCTCTTCTGATAATAGTGATTCCACATAGAATGTGATATGTGGGGTCTCCTGTGTCCCTAGGTTGACAAGATTGCATTTTTTGGCCAAGACTGCTGACATTTCCTGATTGATAGCTCTTAGAGGAAGATTGAATCCTTCATCCTCGGGCACCTTAGAGAGGTTTTCACTATTGAATACATCCTTTATTTTTACTTTTTTCTTGTCAGAAAGTGCCACAAGGTGGTTTTCACTCAAGGACTTGGATATGATTCTTAGTTTCTCACTTTTGCAACTAAAGGATTCAATCGTTTCCCCATAATAGGCATGTGTGTCCAACTCCATTATAAACCCTTCCTTGTGATCTCCATTTGGAATTTTATCACTTAATCCCATGAATTCCAAGAGCGCCTCATCATTTTTGAATGTATCAAGAACTGGTGGTCCTCGTTGGTCATAGTCGATCAGTTGGGGGTAGACTAGGCAAATCTCATGATTTTGATGATCGGATTCGAAAGATAAGGTACTAATCATGCAAAGGGTGGTATCCTCGAATAACCAAGGTAGATTGGATATGGGGTCCTCATCATCACTACTAATATAGGCCTCAGTTATAAAGTTATGTATGTCTCTACCTATGGATGTTGATGAGCATATTTCTGCTGCTATTGGCTAAGGAGAAATATTAACTGTTCTAACCAGAGGACTTCAGCCACGTATGGTTATACTCGAAGGGGTACATCCAAGGCCAATATTTCTTATTAGTCGTGTCTCTAGCATGATAGGTATTATGAGCCCATTGTCATTTTGTCCCAATCTTTTATTTTTGTCATAGCCCATTGCAAGCATCATTTGTAGGCCCTTGCTTGTCTCATCCATTGGTAAATTAGCTACCGGTCTTTCATCTTGATACAACATGTGATATGGATCTGATTCAATAACCTCATGGCCCAGGTCTCCCCATCTTGTGAATTCAGGATAGTTTTCAGGAGATGTTTGTGATGTGGAGGCATGATTCTCTTGTGGACGACCCCATGATCTAGGAGATTATGGTAACTCTCCTACCACAAAAGCATTGTTAGGGAGCTTGTAGCTTCCACAACCATTATTCTGGATGATAAGCTTGATGTCGGATATGGTGGGAATGGTGGGAGTGGCGAGTGTCTTTGTCATAGAAGTGGATGCAAGGGTGGCGGGATCAGTGTATTGTGTGGATGGACCCTCATCATTTTTTGGCACTTGAGGAATTTTGTAATATTTGGCTTCAAGATTCTTGCAGTATGAGAAAGGTTCAGGATCTCCATGGACAGTAACTTCTTATCCATTATGTGTGAATTTCACACATTGGTGGAAGGTTGATGCTACGACTTTCATCACATGGATCCATGGGTGTCCTAGGAGGATATTATATGGTAAGTTAAGATCCAAGACTTGGCAAGTAGTTTCCATGATGGTAGGCCCTACTTGAATAGGAAGTTTACTCGTGCCCTAAGACACTCTTTCTTGGTCATCGTATGCTCTGATTGTGATACCCTTTCCTTTGTCGATTGAATCTTCTGATATTTTCAACTGCTTGATGAGGCTAAGAGAACAGATGTTCAAACCTGCACCTCCATCCACCAAGACCCTTTTGATTTTTCTCTTATGTACTATGGATTCCAAGTGAAGTGCATGGTTGTGAGATGGTTGGGCGGGGAAATCTTGGTAAGAGAATGTAAGAAGATTAGGTGTAATGATATTTCTGACCATAGCTTGGAATTGTTCTGCATCGAGATCTACGGGGATGGTGGATGAGGCTAATTCTTCTTCAAGAATTTTCCTATGGGAAGATGATATTTTTAGCAACTCCATGATGGAGATGTGTGCTAGCATTCTCTTGAGTTGGTCTAGGACATTATAGCCATTAGGAACAAATCTAGATGAAGGGACTCTATTTGGTTGGGATGATCCTACAATGGTTACTTTGCCTCCTCTTGTGGTGACTCCACAATCTTCGGCATGGGCGCCCTTGATGGTGATGACCATGCAATCTTCATTTAGGGAGATAAAAACTGATTCATAAACATGATTTACACTACCCTTCCCTTTATCATTCTTATTGCCTTTGTTACCATGATTTGGCATCGGATTCGTGTATATTTTAATATCCTGATGTCCCATAGGTTGTTCCACATTTATGATTTTCTTATCGATGAGATCTTGGATGATGTTTTTGAGTCTCATGCAACTGTTTGTGGTGTGGCCTTTGATTTTATGAAATTCACAAAGTTGATTCTCGTTATACCAAGGAGGTTTGACATCAGGTTTTTGGTAATTTTACAAGGTAGGAGCCTGAATGAGTTTTTCGTCTATCAACTTTTTCATGATGACCTCCAATGGTTCCCCCAAAGCAGTGTACTTTCGCTTGGGATAATTCTTGCATTAGGGTGGTCCTCTTTGATCATTGAGATTATTGATTATTGAATTATTGTTTGGATGATATGTCATGTGATGATTGTTTTGGTGTTGTGTTTGGGTTTGTGGTGTGGGTGCATTTTGGCATGGACCACTAATGACCACCTTGGCATCGATGACACCATCATTAGTGATGTTTTTTTTCCTTTCCCATGTGCGAGGTTTTTTATTGTAATTGGATGGTGGGTGCTTTTGTTGTTCATGATATGATGATGATTCCGCAGGTTGGGTCACAAGGGCTCTTTTGATGCTGAGCGCTTTGCAGATCAATTGCTCATATGTGGTGATGCCCTGAACCTTGAGATGAAATTCCAAGCGGCCTTCAAGGTTGGCTATGATGGTGCAAACTTGTTGTTCTTCTGGCACGGTCCACTTGCTCCGATTGGCCTTGGATCGCCATCGTTGAAGGAGTGAAGTGAAAGATTCATTCTTTCCTTGTTTCAGAGCCAAGAGTTCTTCGAGACTGACATCCATTGTAATGTTACATGCGTAGTTCTTAATGAATACATCCCTAATTTATTGGAATGTTCTAATGCCTGATGGTAAGCAAGAGAAACCATTCTATAGCATTGCCTGCTAAACTCCTAGGGAATAGCCACATTAGATAAGTATCGTCATATGCGACTTCCATGCAATGAACCTAGAATTCCCTGATGTGATCTTCAAGGTTTCCCGTCCCTTGATATTTGTCAAATTAAGGGATCTCAAATCCATTGGGGAATGGTTTCATGTCTAGGCTCCTATCAAATGGGTAGGGACACAAGTTGCTTGGTGTTTTTGTTGTTCATCCATATTGCATATCAAGCACTTGTTGCGAAAGAAGCCTGAGTTGTGTCATCACATCATCTTGTGGATCAGGGGGTGGGATGAAAGTGTTTTGGGGTGTTTGAATCGTGGGTTGGGTGGTTTGGTTAGTCAATGTGTTGTATGGTATCGGTTGTTGGAGTTATGGACAGACATTGAGAGGGGGGGTGAATCAGTGTCAACACTTTTTCAACTTTGATAAATTTTTCATTCTGATTTCCTTTTCTTTCAACAATAGAGTAGAGTAATAACTTTTGAAAGCACAAAGATACGACAACATTAACTCAGTCTATTAGACAACTTATGAAAATATGACTTGAGTGAGATATCTTGCATTTTCCAAAACATAGCTTAGATTTGATCTCAATATTACTCTGATTAATGCATTCATGAGTTGAATGTAATTATTCATAAACATAATTGAGAATAGTAATAATCATAACAGTGAACTGAAACAACAACAACACATAAAAGCAGAGAGCATATAGAAGAACAAAGAGACAAAAGCTTTTGTTGAGTGGAAAACCCTCCTGGGGTATAAAAACCACTCCTAAACTTCCTTACTGGCTTAATCTTAAAAACCATTGTTAACAATGCCTTATAGGCTAATTTCTGAGCACCAACTCAAGGAGCAGCAACCCCTCATTTAGAGACACCAATCTCAAGGAGTACCAACCCCTTACTTAGATTTAAGAATTACATTCATAATATCAGAGGATCTCTTTGTTTTCAGTTAAGCACATATTTCTCTGTTTTCTCTCTAGAAAACCTTAAGGGCAATATCCCAGAATTACAATCACCAACCTTCATTGTTTTCAACACAGGTTTATATATACATTTCAAGTATGATTGTTATCAAGAAATCTTCAACAAGCGTTTTTCATAAGATTTTTAAACTCTCTTGTTATTATTAGAATATGAAGCTGATTCATAATGATCTGTAGATGATGGTAAAAATTAGAGTAACGCGTATCCATAGAGCTTTTAATTTTTGCGCTGAATCGAGAGATTTCAAATTGTAACAGAAAGATTTTCATCAAAGCCATGACTGCCCACTAGCAGAAAATCATATCCTCTAAAATCTCAGAGAATATCTTGCCATAGATTCGATACCAACCAAAGATGTCTGCAAGCAACTATACTTAGAAAAATCCATGTCGGCCATAGTGTATGAGTCTTCAAAAAATCATTCACAGAGACAACAGTCACCATGTGTTCTTTGTGATTCGCTAAGACCTTATGCGAGCTATGTTTCCTTTTCCTTAATTGCTTTCACTGTGACCTAGTGAAGTCGGGAAGACCTCTCGTAGATCACATTAAGTTTCACTAAAAGCCCTTTTTCCTCTTATGTGTCGCTATGACATTCACCAGTTATGCCGAAGGAAATTCAATCATTAATCATAATTTGGTTCCTTCTGTTTCTCCGTGACCCTTCGTTATTAGGAAGACATTATAGAGAATTCACTTTGTTTTGCCGAAAAGCCCCAAGCTCACAATAGATCACTAAGACATGAAGGTTCACACACCAACATAAACCTTTTGTCTTAAGTGCTTCGCTATAACATTATGATATCAGGGAGACCTCCTGTAGAGCACGCCATGTCTTTCCAAAAGTCTTTCATCCACTTGTGTGTCGCTGTAACATAATGGTTCTCTCACAGAAGCATCCTTCTATCTTATGAGGGTTGCTATAGCATACCATCATTAGGGAGACCTCTCGTAGAATGCTTGAGTCATACCAAAAGTCACTAATTCATCCTGTGTCGCTGAGACAATTCAATACTTTTGCCAAAGGAAACTTTATCGCCATCAGTCATTCCTTTGTCTGTCACTGTGACATATCACTCTCGGGGAGACCTAATATAGATATACTTCGTTATACTGAAAGCCCACTTGTTACACATTGGTCGCCGAGACACATGGTTTTTCTTGCCGACAAGTCCATCCGTCCTATATATTTTGCTGTAACTTCAAACTATTGAGGAGACATCTTGTAGATCATTTCAGTCATATTGAAACACCTTGAATTCACTCCTATTTGCCGAGACTTCCAGAAAGTCCTGCCGAAGGCCATTGTCCAACGATGGTCTATGTGACATTGTGTCTTCGGTGAGACTACATACCTAAAACAACACTCCTACCGATAGACTTCCACATGCATTAGTCAGGGAGACAAATCATTTTTTATGCCAACAAGGAGCCTTTTGTTTTTCATTGGCAAGACCGAGGTCACTTGCTGAGACCTCATACCGAAAACCTTTAACTCTTACCGATAAGCCTTTTGTTGCAATTCGGTAAGACACCACGAGATCACCAAGACATTTCATCGAAGCTATAACTCTCACTGATGAGATCTTTCGTTTCACGGTCGGTGAGACAATATGAATCACTAAGACCTCAGCCTGATGGCCAGACTCATGCAGATATGTTTATCCAAACGTGGGTCAGTAAGACATGACATATTCAATGAAACATTACACCAAAGACAATTTCCTTTGTTGATAGAGATCACTTTTAGTCACCGAAACAAAAGAAAAGTCTTGCCGAAATAATCTTTCTTGTGCCGGTCGCCAAGACATAAAATTCTCGATGAAACCACATGCCGATAGGGATTTCTTACACTAAAGAACCACCTTATGAGTTAGTCAGTGAGACTTGACTCATTCGGTAAGACCTCCTAGTGGTGAACACAACTCATGCCAATAGACCTTTCCACTATTGCCAAGACAATGGGAACATCACGCCGAAAGCAATCTGAATGTTAAATTTAATCGACATGACATCAGAAATGTCTTACTGATAGGGAACACAGACATTTCAAAGTGGATTAGGGAGACCCTGCCATTCTCATGCCGATAAGTGTAAGCCCAAAAGAGAAACAACCAATAACATTATACAAAACTGTATCAAGATAAAGCATGATAAAGCAATTTGAAACTATCAACAACTAGAATCAACTGAAAGGGATTTTTGTCATTAAGGACAAACCATATGATCACAACTGAGATCCAACAATCGATATGTTCTACCGACTGAGGTAGGCTTCTATCTGCTTTTGTATGAACAATGCCTATTGTTGATCTTGCTATTGTTGCGCTAAGATTTGTGCTTGTTGTTGCACTTGTTGTTGTTCCAACAACACTTGTTGTTGTGCTTGTTGTTGGGCCTGTTGTTGTTTCAACAATGCTTGTTGTTGGGCTGCCAATTCTATTGCTTCTTGTTGCTCTTGGTATTGCTTTAGTTCTTGTTGATATGCTTGCAATTGCACTGCTTGTGCAAGAAGTTGTGCTTGTGTTTGTGCTTGCTTTGCTTGATATTGAGCTTGCGCTTGCACTTGTGCTTGTGCGACTTGTGCTTGTGCTGCCTGTTGTTGCAATAGAGTTTGTGCTTGAGCAACCTTTTGTGCTTGCAATGCTTGTGTAGCTTGGGCAACTTGTTGTTGTTGTTGTTGCAATAAAGCTTGAGCTTATACGGCTTGTTGCACTTGTAGTGTGGCCTGGGCTGCTTGGGCAACTTGAGCAGCTTGTTGAGCAGCTAGGTATACAAATTTTTGTTTCTACACTTGTTGTCCCCTCTTTGAAAAGTGGCTTGCAATGTTGTGTTAGATTGAATTGATGTGGTGGAAGTTGGTGGTGGTGGATTCAAAATGGCATTTGTGGTAGTGGTGAATGGTGATGTCATGTTGATTATCTGATTGGTGAATGGTGTTGTTGGTGTGGTGGTTTGAGTGATGAGTGGCACCGTTGATGTGATTGCCCCTTGAGAGACCATGCTTTGCGATGTTATGGGGATGTTTGATGATGATACCATTGCTTGTGTGTTTGTCGTTTGTTGTTGTGATGTCAACAATAAGTTTTGAGAATTTGGCATAATGTTTTGATTGATGGTTGGGATGTTGTTTTGATCGATATTTGGTAGAGGGGGAAGCCCTAAACCAAAGAGTGGTGTAGATGACAATGGCAATGGTGGGAGAGGTGGAAATGTAAGGGGTGTGAGTCCTTGTGAAAATGTTGTGGTGTCGAAAATGCCCCCTAGTCCGAACATGTCTCCCTCTTCTGGTGGATTTGTGAGGAGAGGGGTTTGAGGCATTGCGTGAAAAAATGATGATGATGGATCATGATGGAATGTGAGAGGAACATTTTTATGTAGAGGGTTTTCGGGTATGTTTTGGTCCAAGGTTGTATTTGCATCCAAATTTTGATTATTAATGAGGGGATGTGCTTGAAGAGCATTGAGAAATGTATTTCCCTTATTAACATTGGGTTGAGTTGGAGCAAAAGATGTCGTGATTTGTGGAATGTTTTGTGTGATGTTTTGTGATGGAGGTGTAGATGAAATGGGAATGGTGGATGAGATTGGAGGAAATGATGTCTCCACTATGGTACTCACATCGTAATCTGAAGGTAAATTGGCCCCTTGTTTTGCTAGTTCAAGCATGTATAACGAAGGGTTAAGTCTCATCATGATGTTGATGATTTTATGGTTCTCTGGATTTTGGAGCATTTCAGTTATTTCTTCGCGAGACATTCCAAAGGTAAGATCCTCTCCTTAGTTTTCCTCTTGCAGATTTTGTGATGATGTTGGAAGGTTAATTGTGAGATTTCCAGACCCAATAGGATTCATCTCAGGAGTGGTTTGACTAACATCACTTGAAGCGGGTGTTTCTTTGTTGGTTTAAATGCTCTTCTTGTATTGAGATCTAGTTTGAACCATAAACAAGAATCAATTTCTAAGAATGGGAGATGAATCTCATGATTTCTTTGGATTGATTTTTATTTTATGCCCCAAAGTGAAAAATTTTAGGATATCTTGCGGATTGAAAGATGATATGATGACGATGTAAAAGATGAATGATGCGGATGTTATGATCTTTTGGTAAGTCTTGAAGGAGATACTAGGCTTTTGGGACTTTTGGATATGTTGTAGATTTTGATTTTTGGGATTTGTCATTGATTGATTTTGATTTGGATTTGGATTTTGAACAAATAGACCCTAAGATGTTTGGATGATAATCTAAGATGATGAATATGTGTGGGAAGAAGGATGCATCTATCCACACCTATCCAAACAAGATGATAGTTCCACTAAGCATATGACGAAGGATTCATCTACATATACTAAGCTAAACAAGGTGATTTTGACTAAGCATGTGCAAAAGGATTCATCTACACATACCTAGCCAAAGGTGATTTTGATAATGTTTTCAAGGATTTGGTCTCAATGATTTTCATGATTTTTGATCTTGCAAAAAAGCCTAGTATTAAGGATGATTTCAAGATTTTCCAAAAGGTGGTTTGTGAGATGGATGAAAGAGGCTTGATTTGTTCTGATCCTTAGGTGAACCTAAAAAGACACTTTGTTTTCCTAGACCTAGGTATTGAAGAGCATGCAAATGCTTCCTAAAGACCTTTGTAACCAAGAAATGATTTCATTTGAACATTCATTTTTAGATTTCCAATGATTTTTGCTTTGGGATTTGTGAGTCTCCAATCATACATGAAAATTCATTTTGCTTAGCTTTGCTTAATGGCTTTATTTTACCAAAAACACTTTCTTTGATTAATTTTTCAAACTAAGATGTCTAATGTATTAATTTCTTCAAACTCCACAAGATATGTTATGTGGAAATTTAATGAACTTAAGGCAAGGGTTTCCTATTGGTTACTTAAGGAGACAAATTGAGATATAATCCAATGTTTAGAAACCTCTAAGGATGTGAATCCCAAGGGAAAGCAATAACATATGGATTGAGTCAATGGAATTTGTCTCCAAAAGGGTTTGAAATTTGAATGATATTGTTAAGTGTTTGTTTGCAAATGTTTTTGAATACAACACTATGTTTACAAGCAATGTAACATCCTAGCTCAATTGGTACATTTTTCTTAGTGGGCTTGCCTCATGCCCTTCGTAGTAGAAGAGATGATTTTACATGCAACCAAGGATAAAATATAAAGGCATGTTAAGAATGAAGTCTTAACCTCTATATTTCAACCAAGATCAGACATGGCAAGTAACTTCTTGGAATCTAAGTTCCAATGCACCACTTTGATAAACTTGTTTGGATGGACTGGTTGGCTACTACAAACAAGGTTCTTAATGACACAACATCGGGGACATGGCACCTCGTGAGCATCCAGCAAGGCACTAAAGGCTTTAATCAATCCTACTAGGGGCTCTTATACGTTTTACGGTAGTACCCCATTCTGAAAGACACTGTACAGCTAAGGTCTAAATACCATGAGGACTTGACAGTTTAGTCTTATCCATTTGTATACTAGCCCGAATGAAAAACCGGTTGGAGTCACCTTCGAGTTCTCCTTTTGGATGTGTCTCTTAGGTAGGCCCCTCTAAAGGTAAACAATAGTGAGCAAGCGCATCCGTAGTTATATCGAACTTTGTTTAGAAACAAAGGGAGAACACACATGATATACCTAACTCACACTCGCAAAATGTTTTGTTCAATTTTAAAACCCAAATCGAAGTGTGTATGGGCAATTATTTACGCAACTTAATGTCACCAAAATCCTTTTGATTATCAAGATCGCCGTGAGGTGTGAGTGAAGTGCATATGTCTTTTGATGATATTACTTTGTGTAAATAATTACAAAACAATAAAGACACACATTCATTTTATCCTTCAAAGTAATGATTTCATTCGTTTTAAGCACCAAAGGAAAGATGGAGATTGTTTGTCCAATTTTATCCCAAATTGAAATCTAGTAGGTATCTAAGTTTCAATTTTAACCCTTTGCAATAAAAAATCGAAGTGTTCCTTTTAAACCCAAACGAAAATTAGTGTCCTAAGAGCGAAAAGGTAACAATTTCGTAAAAGAATTTAAGTAAACACTAAAGTGTTAAAGAAAACTTTAATCTTCGCAAGCCATCCTCTTCGTTCCTCTTCCTTTCGTTTTCTTTCTTTGAATCACCTTCACTTTCCTTTCTCTCCTTTGTTGTCCTTTCTCTTTCCTTCGTTTGTACCTTGTTCACTTTCGTTTGCCTTTGTTTGCTTTTGTACCTATGAAATAATAAGAAAAAGAGGATAATCATATGAGGGTTTAATCACTTAATTAATTTCATTATAATCACTAATTCCTAACAATACCAATGGTTTCAAATTTAAACAAGATGAGAAACATTGATTAGAGTTTTGATATTGCACATTGATGAAGATCTACAACATTTCAAGTACGGAAATAGATTAGGCACGTTTGGATTATTCAAAAGAAGTACTTTCTTTGGAAGTTACCTTAAAACGAAAAAGTCCCCCCTTTGTCAAATTAAAAAAATGACAATTATTTTACAAGCTTCTAACTTTGACAAAAGAAAATCACCTCCTCCTTTTCGCATATATGACAAATCATCACATTGAGGAGTCTAGGTAATATTAGCATTAATTAAGAAGAAAAGAAAGCTAAAAGCTAAAATGCAAGCCTTTCTTTTTATTCTACTTTTCCACTACCTCATGCCTCATATTTTGTGGGTATTAATGTTGTGTAACTTATCAAAAGGTGTTGGTGTAGGTTGGTACTCATTATCTCTACCATCTAGATTATGTGTGTGCCAACTATACTTTTCACTATTCGCCAAGATTACTCAAAGAAAGGCCATCCTATAGGTCGTTGACTATTTCAAAGTGTCTTATGATTGAAAGTAAGTTATGATGACATTTCCAGCGAAGACAAATCTCCCAATAAGAAGCCATGCAGCAACACTAGTTGGTAATTTTTGGAAGAAACTATGAGTGGTAGACATAAAGGTTGGCCAGTGACTTAAAACAAAGCACCTTTCTGACAAAGCTCCCAAAGAAACTACAAGTGGCAGATATAAATGCTAAGGGAGACTTAAGTCCAACGCCTTTATGTCATGGCCTTCAAATATGCACCTAATAATGGAGCCTCTATCTCACGCAAATTGAGTTGTGTAAAGACAAATCTCCATTGTTTCTAGGGACTGCGAGAAATGTGCGGTGCGCTGAGGCAGAATAAATAAACAAATAACTAAACAAATGTACAGCCAGCGACCCAATACGCAGATTATAGTTGATAGAGAAGTCAAACCATTTCCATGGTATGCGCCAAATGAATTTGTTGGAAAACTTTTAGCCAATTTTAGGTAGACTCGTTTGGTAATTGTAAAGTCAAATTCTTTGTGTGAGGCATGGGATTTTAGATGCATTCTAAACTGGCTGAGTACTTTTGATTTGGACGTGGTAGGAGGTACCATGCAAACTCATAATGACTCAGCAACAAAAAAGGAAACTGTTTAGGATAATCCTCAAGACGGACTTAGTTGGTTACATTCACCCAAACCATCAAGGTAGACTCATCTTTGTGAAGTGACCCTGCACGCTACTCATAATGATCAACAGAGATCTACTGATAAGATAATAAAGTGTGTATTGAGCATATTTAATGCATTGAACCTAAGTAAGTCTAAATTATGTAAAATGGATTTGCTTCAACAAAGATCTACTGACAAGATAATAAAGTGTGTGTTGAGTACATTTTAGTTCAAACTAGCTACAAAGCATGATATGGATAAAAAATAAAACCAAGAGCACCAAAATCCTAATTTCCTTGTAAATCAAATGCAAATTGTGTGCATAGAGTTTTAAAGTAAGATAACTAGTTGTTGTAGCATTGAGATCATTGAGATCATGTCTAATTTTCAAGTGACTGCATCTGGTAGGCTTAGAGTTGCGTCCTAATGTTATTCAAAAAGAGTTTTTAATGACATACCACCGGTAGCTATGAAACTAGGTACCATACGTGCTTCAAGAGTATTTCAATACTAACCGCCATGCCATAAATTCAAAGAAGAAACTCTAAACCGACAATGCCAAATGTAATTAGAAAATATAAACCAACAGCATATACCATTTGACCAATATCTAATCTTATAAATGCATCTTCAGGAAAAGAAATGCCAGTATAGATGCAAATGATGACTGCAAGCAAAGTAGACAACAATGCCTTGTGATGAGACAAGATTTATAAAGAAAAGGAACTTCTCAAAGTTGGCACACAGTTGTGTTTTCAAATGAAACTATAGAGTACTTTTAAATAAATCAGGGAAGTATATAGATTGAAGATAACAGAAAACAAAAATTGCAGATTAACTAATCAAAGATCCAATAAAGAGTATTTTTGTTTCCTTGAAGGCCCTCCTCCTAGTGCCACATGTGAGTGCCTTTTAAAATCTGCACATACTTAACTTCAAACAAGGGTTAGTACCTACAAATCTCTCAAGAACACTATGAAATACATTGTGAATGCTTCCAAAGGAAATGCATGACAAGAGAAAATGAAAAGCATTCTGAAATCAATAACAAGTTACCTATTCCATAGTGTATTGGTGTCAAATGTGTCAATGACCCTTTCCCAATCCTTGTTCAAAGCTTAAAATGATGCAAATGCCAATATGATGAAGAGCAAGATTAGTTCTCAAACCAAGAGAGTAACCTTGCATAAAAGTTCTAGATGGATTGATGAAGATTAAGGCCTTCATTTATAGATTTTCTTGATGAGAGATTGGCCAAATGGGTGAATGTGGGACTAAAGATCCACCAATGAGAAGAGGCCACTTGTCAAGTGGTGATAGGCCAAGGGATGTGCAAGATTTGGGAAGTGTGCCCATGAGAGGGAGTTTCAAATTCAAATTTGGGAAATAAATTTTGAGAGGGGGACAAGAAAATGAGAAATAAATGCAATGTTGGAGGGACAAATCAACTTGACATATTTTTCAAACTTGAGGGAATATTCCCCATAAATACTATGTTGAGTGAAAATGATGATTTTAATAAATCAATAAATTGATTTATTTGTGCAAGTGGCATAATCTAGAGAATGCAAGTGGGTAAGATTAGTATTTAATCATGGTTAGATTAAATTAATGATGATTAGGTTAGTTTGACTTTCATGACTTCAATATTTGATTTATTTAAATCAGAAAAGGATGAAATATGGATTTGGAGATTTAATTAAATAAAGTTTTGGTTTATTTAATTAAAGGGATAATGTTTGATTTATTTGATTAAAAGGTTGATGATAATGTTTATTTAATTTTGAATGAATGACCTTAGGAGATAGAAATTAATGAAATTACCTGATGAATGAATGAAGGTGAATCTGATTAATTGATGAATGGACCTAATGTGAAATCTAGTTTAGTTAATGAATGAACCTGATTGAATGCACAATGTTAATTTTGCATGTCTACAATCCCTAACCATAACCTTATTCCTAATTTAATCTTAATCCTAGTTCATCACTAACCCTATCTTTTATTGAACATTAACCCTTAATTGTAACCCTCATCTAAATCGAATCACCCTAAACCTAACTCCAAACTTTATCTTAGAATTCTAATTCAACCGTAGCCCTAATTTTATGATAAAATATAGTGTGCACTAATTTGTTTAATATAAGTATGGTAGTTTTAATATATTAATTTAAAAACTTATTCATGTGTAATAATAAATTTATTATATTTTCTTTGTATTTAATTTTATAATTTTAACTTTATTTTAGATGTGCACTTATTAAAGGAAGCTTTTATATTAGATTGTATATCTAAGATGTATTTTTGTAAAATAATTTCCTTAATAAAGTCTTAACTTAACCCTAATGTTAACCCTATTCCTAATTGAAACTTAACTTAACCAGGCTAACCATAATTAAACTATAATAGGGAACCCTAACCCTATCATAACCCTATCCCTAATTGAACCCTAACCTTAATTAAACTCTAGCCCTGATTGAACCCCAACTCTAACCCAAACCCTATTTGTTCCTAACCCTCACCTTAACCCTAACCCTAATTGGGCCATAATCCTTAATAAAATATGTTAAAAGGAGCATGAAAACTGAGAGGGGGAGTGAATCGGTTGTCACAAAATTCAAATTCAAAACTTCAACACTTATCAATTCCTCAGTCACACTATTCTATCATTAAGTATGAGCATGAAACAAAAACAACAAATGGTAAAATCAACACAATGAACACCTAATTTTTACATGGAAAAACCGAGGGAAAAACCATGGTGATGATTAAAACTCACAATATAAAGTAGTTTAAAAAACTGAATACAAAGGGTCACTACCTACAAGGACTCACTATTTAGATACAAAAGCTCACTGCCTCCAAAAGATTCACAAAAAAAATTGGGCTCCATAGCCAAAAATGAATTGAAAATAGTGCACCTAACAAGTGTTGATGTAGTTCTGTTGATGCTCAATAGACAAACTTGACACACTTCATCATTTTCACTCTTCTTTACTTTCACATTCACTACTTCTTTATTGATTACATACTCTCTCTATGTTCTGTACCATTTTCAAAAACTTGTTCAACACATATATACTCGATCTATCTGTAAGCATCAATTAGGTCAACCTAATTAGATGCATTTCTTTGTCTACCAAAAATACCAACCTGTCAGCTTCAAAGATCCACAAAATATTCCCAAAAGGAAATCCAAAAGCTTAATACGCTAAACATCATGTCGGCATAGACCTATGATAGGTCGCACATATGTCCACATAGCAAAATTAATTCACCATATTATAAATAATCCAATAAGTCGGTCTGAAATAGAATTCATTGCAAAAAATCATCAACAAAATAATGCCAATACGTCGTATGAGTGTCGAAGGACATGAAATTTTGATCATATATTCCTTCAGTAACCATAAAGAGTTTTCGAAAACCACAATTGTAAACTACCAACTAAGGATTGTAGACTAGAATATTGGAGGGTACAACATGAATACCGGTTTAGATACCAGACCAAAATACTAGATTAGGCACTGACTTAGACTTGTAACCACAACATGGTGACATCAATGGCCAAAATTTTCAAAAAATTTCCTCCAATTTCTCCCAACTTTCAAAATCTCTCCCCCTTTGACATCAATGGAAAAGGGTGGCCAAAAAGATGTAAACTTGATGACATCAAAATTGCAAAAATGATTCCAATTCTTCAAAAAACTTCCAGCCATTCTAAACATTGAAAACAACTCAATTTTTCTTCATTTTATTCAGATTCCTTTTTCTCTTTCTTTTGTTCTTGCCAAAACAAACAAAATAGTAGAAATTGAACATTCAACATTAAGTAAAAATTATACACTCTTCAATTCAAACACCTTCTTGTATCTTTCTTTGATAACTGGATGTAACTTCTTCCAATTGAATGTAGCTGAATCCATCCTTGTGCAGATGCTTTCTAATAGGGCTAACAAATTAAAAGAATATGACCAATATGTGTATTTTCTTTCACAATCTTCTACATTAGTAAGTATTTTGGAAAGATGGTGTAACTGGACCTCATGAATCTCCTTAAGGAGCTAGAAAGTCTTTACCACATCATCTCTTTGTCTCTACACAATAATTAGCTTAGCTTGCAATTCTCCAACTCTTATCCTTTGTTTCCCTTTGGTGTCTTCAAATATATCAAAGTTCTTTGCAATATTGTTCACTTTAGATTCAATTGCTTCGATCCTACTTCTAAAATTATCTACCGTAGCAGGCCACTAGAGACAATACTTGTAAATATTTGATATTTTTTTAATGCATTTCTTCGTTTCTAGGATAAGTTTAGATAATCTCTATTTAACTTTAATACATCTCTTTTCAACCAAGGTTTCAAACTTGCATCTTTTCAGACCTTCAAGAAACATTCTCTCTTCAACAATTTCAACTAAATTCTCTGATAAGGAGTGAGAGACAATTGATACATGAATACCTTTTTGAAGTAGATACTCTACCAGCGCATCATCAATTTTTAGTCTATCAACAAGAGAGGTTGCATTCCAACTTTCACCAATCTTCTTTATATTTCCTTTAACTAACATAGACTTGATGTCATCTAGATTAAAAGATTCAGATCCAAGTAAAGATTATTTTTCCTTCTCAATGATGTTCTGAGTTGTAGCTTTTCTTTTCTTCGATGTTGGAGGGGAATCACTAATGACAACTTCCAATTCTGTTTTACTGGAGGATGAACCCACTTCAAACTGACTTGGTGTAGCCATACCGAAGCATAGAGTTGTTTCCAAGGATGTGAAATATAATTTTCACACACCTACACCATCTTCCAATGATTCCAAGTATTTTTAGATTTGTTTCCCAATAGGAATAGTAGATTCCCACACAACATTTTCTTTTCCCGATAGGGAGCTTAAAAAGTACAAGACCAAGCACACAAGAAAAGATCCAAAATGAAAGGGATAATCCTCAACCACGGACATTCAAACATTTTTTGATAGATTTTCAAGTAATAAGCTACACAAATCAAACTACATGTTCTCCTTAACCATCATATGCACAATGTAAACTATAATAGCTATAGTCCAGCCTTTACAATTTCTAAAATATATTTTGTAAGAAACATCGTATGCAACATACCTTACGACCGAATCTGTAAGAGTGTTTATCAATAGAACTTGAGGGCCTTTGATAATTTCAGTAAGTTCCTCCACATCTTTGTACTTCATGGTTTTCTTTCCAGGAAGATCCCCAATACTCCATAAGCCAGTAATCGCTTCAATCATTTCCTTCATAATTAGGTAGGGTTTGTCCAATAAAATGCTATCCTTTTTTAATCGATTCAACAATAACAAAATAAACTCTTTATAAAAAAACTAAGAAAATTCTCTCCATAACTTCATACCTATCCTTTTTATGCTTTGTAATTCGTTTTTGTTCATCCCTAGTTCCATTCCTTTCATCTTCCTATGATCAAATTCTTCCAATTCAACTCCTTTCAGCTTCAGTGGAATTTTTCCACTCGATTCTCTGTCCATTGCCGTGCTCAACTTTGTTGATGATTAATCAAATTTTTTTTGCTTTCCTTCCCATTTTCAAACTGAGAAATGATTCTAGATTACCTATGACAATTTCTTTGAATTCCCTTCTAAATTGCTTCAATTTTCTTCAAGATCACTTTGAGATCACTCCAGGCTCTTCAAATGCTTAATTTATCAAAAAAGACTTACAAATTTCAACTTATACACCATTGATTTTCCCTAGAACACATTATATGTGAAAAATGTCAAAAAATAGCTAAAAACCTTTTTCCCAATACAGAAAACCTTAATTTGGTCCATAAATCTTGATGTCAGCATGTTTTCTTCTAGTTCCTTTTCCAAAACTTTTGATTATTCATACTTCACATTCTATCCTTGTTCTAGCCTTTGACACGCCAACTATCTAGGGGGTTTTTATAATTTTTTGATAATGCTCCCCCAAATACCATGATAGGTCTAATTTCTAAATAAGTCATTTGTACCAAATGAGGTCACAAAAACATCAGTAGTTTCATATTTTTCTTCTTCTTTCTTCTTCCATATCTTATTCATCTCTTGCTTCATCTCTTCTTTTTCAAGATTCTTTACTAGATCATTCTTCTCTTCTAATGTGGATTGCCTTCCCTTCTTACTTCTGCAAACCTTTGAGATATGTCCTAGTTTATTGCAATTGTAGTAGACAACACTTTTTTGATTAGTCTAAGGTCCATTACTTCTTGATCTACATTGATTTTCTCCATGTCCAAATTTGTTGAAGGTATAGCAATAGCCACTAAAGGATTGATTCATTCTGCCTCCATGAAAATTTTTCATCATTACCCAACTGACCATTCTCACCTAATATCTACATTTAGTAGCTTTATATCCAAACTTCTTACATTCAAAAAATTGTTGGGTGAAGGAACCAAAAAACTGGTTCTATCTGCTCTTGCATTCTATTGCTTTGTGACCATATTTATTATAGGAAAAACAAATATCATTGAAAGAGGGATACCTTTTTGCATTATGTTGTCTCACAGGCGGTCTCCTAGCAAACTTCCTTTTATGCTTCCCTTTTTCCTAAGTCATTTGATTGTCTTTAGAACTTTCACCTGCATCATTTCCCAAGCCAACTTTGTCTTTACTTGGTTTATGTCTACCAAGTAGTTCTCCAAGATTATCAGAGTTAGATCTAAAACTATTCTCACATATTCTTTCCTTTTCTAGTTCTACTCTCAAGTTTACTACCTACTATTCCAATTTAGAGAATTCATTAGAATTATTATATATGATTTTATTCAAACATTCTTCAATCCTATTCTTTTCTTCTACAGTCGCTTTCAGTCCAATTATCTGGTGTTTCAGCTACTCACTTACTTCTCTGTGTCTTTCCTTGAATTTCTTCAATTGTTCTTTCAACTTCTAGACACATTCATTTTCATCATCAAGATTCTCTTTCTTATCTTAATTTTCTCATTCCACTTTGTCAAGATATTCAAGATCAATCCAAAGCTCTCCTTTCTCATCCATCTAATCAACCTTCAAGATCCTCCTCAAGTGGTTAGGATTTGATACCAATTGTTAAAAGGAATATGACAACTTAGAGGGGAGGGGTGAATTAATTGTCACAAAATTCAAACTCAAAACTTCAACTCTTATCAATTCCTTAGTCACACTATTCTAACATTAAGTATGATCATGAAACACAAATTATAGAAAGTAAAATCAACACAATGAACATCATATTTTTATGTGGAAAACCCAACGAGGGAGAAACCATGGTGAGGATTAACTCACAATATAAAGTAGTTTAAAAAACTAAATACATAGGTTCACTGCCAAGGGCTCACTACCTAGAAGGACTCACTATTCGAATACAAAAGCTCACTTCTTACAAGGGAGGATCACTACCTACAAAATATTCACAAAACAAAATTGGGCTTCATAGCCAAAAATGAACTGAGAATAGTGCACGTAACAAGTGTTGATGTAATTTCAGTGATGCTCAATAGACAAACTTGACACACTTCATCATTTTCACTCTTCTTTACATTCAAATTCACTACTGCTTTATTGATTACATACTCTCTCTATGTTCTATACCATTTTCAAAAAATTGTTCAACACATATATATACTCGATCTATCTGCAAGCATCAATTAGGTCATCCTAATTAGATGCATTTCTTTTCTTACCAAAAATACCAACCTATCAACTTCAAATATCCACAAAATCTTCCTAAACATCAATCTAAATACTTAATGTGCTTGATCATGTCAACATAGACCTAAGATAGGTCGTACATATATTCACATAGCAAAATTAATTCACCCTATTACAACTAATCCAAGAAGTCAGCTTGAAATGGACTTCATTACAAAAATTAATCAACAAAATAATGCCAATATGTTGTACGAGTGCCAGAGCACATGAAATTCTATTCATATACGCCTTTAGTAACCATAAGCAGTTTCATAAAACTGTAAGCATAAACTACCAACTGAGGAGGATTGCAGACTAGAATACTAGTGGGTACAACTTGAATACCGGTTCATATACCAGACCAAAATACTAGATCAGGCACTAACTTAGACTTGCAACCACAACATGGTGACATCAATGACAACACAAAACTGTAGAAATAATGATTCTTCTTCTCTCTTCCAACAAAATCTATCCCTAATTGAACCCAACACTAACCCAAACTCTACCTCAGATTGAACCCCAAAAGTAGGCTTAATTTAACCCTAACCCTAACCCTAACCATAACCATAATTGAACCCTAACGCTAACCATAACCCTAATAAAAACAACTATAGTTGAACCCTAACCTTAACCCTAATTAAAATCACTATATTTGAACCCTAACCATAACCTTAAGTGAAAAGTAACCCTAATCAAACCACAACCCTAGTTAAATGTTAACCCTCACCTTAACCCTAACTCTAATTGAAACATATCCCTAATTAAACTCTAGCCCTAATTGAACCCCAACCCTAACCCAAACTCTATTTTTTTCTAACCCTAGTTGAATCCTAGTGTTAACTCTAATGTGAACACTAACCTTAAGTGAACACTAACCCTAATCAAACCTTAACCATAACCCTAATTTAACCAAAACCCTAACTAAATTGTAGCCCTAATTGAACCCCAACCCTAACCCAAACTCTATTTGTTCCTAACCCTAGTTGATTCCTAATGTTAACCCTAATGTGAACCCTAGCCCTTATTGAAACTTAACTTAACCTTAACCATAATTAAACTCTAATCAAGAACCCTAACCCTATCCTAACCCTATCCTTAATTGAACTGTAACCTTAATTAAACTCTAGCCCTGATTGAACCCCAACTCTAACCCAAACTCTTTTTGTTCCTAATGCTAACCCCAATGTTATCTGTAACTTTTACGCAAAGCTTTATCTTACAACCCTAACCAAGAACATAACTTAACCCTAACCATATCATAACTTAACCCTAACCATATGTAATTAAACTCTAATCAAGAACCCTAACCATATCATAACCCTATTCCTAATTGTACCCTAAGCTTAATTAAACTCTAGCCCTGATTGAACCCCAACTCTAACCCAAACTCTATTTGTTCCAAACCCTCACCTTAACCCTAAACCTAATTGAACCATAACCCTCACCTTAACCCTAACCTTAATTGAACCATAATCCTTATTAAACTCTAGCCCTAATTGAACCCCAACCCTAACACAAACTCTATTTGTTCCTAACTCTAGATGAGTCCTAACCCTAACGCCAATGCTTTCCATAACTTTTACCCCAAGCTATATTGTATAAACCTAATGTTAGCCTTAACCCTAATTGAAACTTAACGTAACCCTAACCATAATTAAAATCTAATCAAGAATCCTAACCCTATCATAACCCTATCCCTAATTGAACCCTAACTTTAATTAAACTCTAGCCTTGATTGAACCCCACCTCTAACCAAAACCAAATTTCTTCCTAACCCTAAAAATAACCTTTACCGCAAGCTATATTGTATAACCCTAATGTTAAACCTAACCCTAATTGAACCCTAACCTAACCCTTTTGAACCCTAATCCCAATTGATCCCTAACCATAACCTTATTCATAATTTAATCTTAATCTTAATTCATCCCTACCCTAACCCTATCTTTTATTGAACATTAACCCCTAATTGTAACCTTGATCTAAATATAATCACCCTAACCTTAACTCCAAACTTCATCTAAAAATTCTAATTGAACCATTACCCTAATTTTATGATAAAATTTAGTGTGCATTAATTTGTTAAATATAATTATGGTAGTTTTAATATATTAATTTGAAAACTTATTTTTGTGTAATAATAAATTTATTATATTTTCTTTGTATTTAATTTTATAATTTTAAATTTATTTTAGATGTGTACTTATTATAGGAAGCTTTTACATTAGATTGTATATCTATGTTGTATTTTTGTAAAAGAATTTCTTTAATGAAGTCTTAAATCTAAAATATTTCTCATGATTTTTTCTTTTTTCAATTCTTTCATTTTTTAAAAAATATTAAATATATTTTTTATGTGTAATAATAAATTTAAGATATTTCTTTTTATTTAGGTTTCTATTTTTTAATTTTAAATTCATTAATTTACAAATTTTAAAAAGAAGTTTCTAAAATATAAAAAACTTAAGTATTAAAGAACTTTTCTCAAAAAGAAGTTTCTAAAATTTAGAAACTTATTTTTATGTCTAATGGATATCTCTTTTAAGTATGAAAGAACTTTTCTCAAAAGGAAGTTTCTAAATTTTAGAAACTTCTTTTTATTTCTAATGGACATCTCTTTTAAAAAGATCTTGGATATTTTATTTTTTTAAGTATATTAATTTAGAAACTTACTTTTATATGAAATAGTGGAATTTAGAAACTTATTTTTATGTCTAATAGATATCTCTTTAAAAAAGATCTTGGATATTTTATTTATTAAGTATATTAACTTAGAAAATTACTTTTATATGAAATAGTGAATTTAAAATATAATTATATTTTAGTTATCATATTTTAAATGGAATTTTTAGTGATATTGAACCCATATAGATTTTGATGTTAGCCTTTATGTTATATGGAGAAGTTTTGAAATATGATATTTGAAATAAAAGAAAATTTGATAACCATTATTTCTATTTTTAACATCCATTTAAGCATGATCACCTTTAAAATTATATTTTATTTATGTGAAATAATTTAATGCACTCATATTTTATCCATATATATTTAAATGTTAGATTACAATATATTTCACTTTGTAGATTATCATCATTTGATCATTGTAATTAAAAAAAATGATATGGTGTATAAGTTTTATGACTTGTATTAGATGTATTTAACATCTATTATGATTTATTTAACAATATTTAGTGACAAATAAAAAAAGTCTATTACAATTAGTGACAACTAAATTTTTTTATGGCCTGTATTAGATGTATTATGATTTATTTAACAATATTTAGTGACAAATAAAAAAAGTTTAAAAGATAGATTCTAAAATTGATATTTAATACTCTCCTTATATTTGATCATCATAATTTAAGAAAAAAATTTAAGTTGATTTTTCCATTGAACATAATTAAATTTATAATTGATAGAGTGACCAACCCAGAAAACCATCTACAAAAAAATATTTACAAGAAACGAGAGAGACACGAGGCCATTTGACCAAATAAGGAGTGAAATAGATGAGATCTAATTTACATATTGTACAAGGTTCCTTAAAAATGAATAAAAAATAGGTGACAGGTGAGGAACTTCCCAGCACAAGAAAAAGTACTCGATTTAATAAATGCAAAATTAATGAACTAATCTACCTAAGTTAAAACTTAAGTAAATATGCATTTACTCTAACACCCCCCCTTAAAATAAACTTAGGGAGAATGAATGAAGATACAAATATGAAGATGCAGTATGGGTCTTAGCTACACAACCATGTTAGGTACCCCTTTACAATGCAACAAAATAAATCTCTCGCAAGCGGAGAAAAGGAGAAAAACCTTGTGGGAAAAAACCCCTCTCCAAAAGAGAGAAAATAAAACAAAAAATGATGCATGGATGAAGGACCCAATCACATCCCCTAAGTACTACATACATCATGTATATACAATCAATTCCCCCCCCATAAGAGGGAAATATAGAGAATATGTAGCTCCCCCACAATGTGTAATCACCTACAAAAATGGTAAGTGCCTGAAGACAAAACATGATCCAGTGTCGACAAACAACTTGTCTCCCTTTCAGAAGAAACATAACCAAATAAAAATGTGGGTATGCTTCCCAAAGAAGCATGAATATGTATGATGATGTCTTTGGAACTTTCTCAAGTGTCGCCAAGACCATAGAAAATGATGCCATGAACCAATCACAAACATGCCCAATCACAACAAAAGGTGACAAATAAGGTACCATTGGAAACTTATCCTGAACAATATCTAGAGACTAAAATGGGGTGACAATAGTTGGACCACAAATATCATCAAATAGGAGGGATATTCCCTCAAATGTGTCCTCCAAATCTAAAATATGAGATTCTATGAAAAAGCAACCAATGTTCGACAAATAGGAATCCCAATCAGGAAGATAATGTGATATAGGTGATGAATCACTGGATATGCGCAATGAATCATCAACACAAAATAAATGGTCCTATAGAACATGAATGATAGGATCCTTAATCAATGACTTTGCATAATGAATCACTGAAGGTGAAGGTACAATAATTGTCTTTGATGGAGAAGAAGGAGCATATGAAGAATCCTCTTCATCCTCATTTGAAGACTCAAAGTACTCCAAAACTTCAAACTCCTACATAGTAGTATGATCATATGGTAGCCTTTCTAAAAAAAGAAGAGGCACATGACAATCTAAAATAGGATCATCTAGGAATGGTTGAATATTAGGATATCCATGTATTTCCCATATTTTAATCCAAAGAGTATATGGATGCTCAAAATTATTAATAGCATCCAAAGTGGCATCATCAATATGCATTGTAATAACTCCTAGGACATGATCCCTTTTGTAATTCCATGCAAACTTCTTACTATCAGTACCAAGAAGGGGAACAAGATTATATAGGTATGGAAAAAGATGAAGCCATCTCAAGTGCTTCAATATACCATCTCTCCATTGTGTATAATTTCCCCTTTCCAACATAAGCACAATAGGATGCAAAGAAAACCCCATAACCAACTATGAAAAATCTCTAAAATAATAGGACAGTAACCTTCAACAACAAATAGAAACTCCCAAAATACCACAAATGAAGGTGAAACCAATATTGAAATTCAATGGATTAAAAGCACCACCAAATAGAAAAATGTGATAGAAATTCCTCAACCACTACAAAGGTGATGAAAATACCTTTTCGTTGATATTTGGTTTGCAAAAATTGACCTTCGTTTGCAAAAGTTTTGCTACAAAGAAAAAAGAGGGCCTATAAAGGCAGTTCTGGAGCTCTTAGTCACACCATACAATCACCACGAGCAAGGGGGATAAAAATTGAGCAGCCTCTTAGGGTAAACGTAAGTGAACTCCAAATCATCAAGTTCAAGCACAAGTCACAAATCACCACATCCTCACACAAGACAATAGCAATTCACAATCATGTGAGACTTTCTCATAGTAAAGATAGGGATTGCAAAGCTTTATGACTAGCAAAAACTTACTCCACATTGGAAATGTGGGAAAAAAATGTGCAGCCAAGTGAAAAAGAGGTGAAATTTTTTTATGCCAGCAAGAATGGAGGAAACCCTAGAGAATATTTAGGAAGAGACTTTATAGAAGTATAAAGTTTTTAAAAAGTGATACCCTCCAAATATAAATTGCACCACCTTTAGGAAGAAAAACACCTCAACCACAATCGAATGCCTAAGTGCAAAAAATGGCCTTCAATGGGTTGCAAAAAATGTGCCTCCAATGCAAGAAATGGGGCCTAAAAATTTGAAATTCCTATAAACAATCTAAAATTCCTCCAATCAAAATTTTTTTCACTTGCAACAAGGGAAATTACTTTAGAAAAAAACATTCTCTTCAAACTAGAGTTTGTGGCATCCAGTTGATGAAAATGCACAATTTTATGGAAAAAAATGCTTTGCAGAGAATGCTACGCCCTTTCAATTTTCCTTCTCAAAAAAGTCTAGTAGAGTGAATTGCTTCTGTAGCACAAAAATTTGTCTAGTGCTCAACAAATCATTTATTTTCCTACTAATGTTGCTCAACAAATGAATCTCAAACACCTACTTAAACACACAAAAAAATGCACAACGGATTTTCAACAGAGAAAAGAAACATCCTCCTAATTCTGCATTTCTCCTATGCACTAACCCACACATTTTCCACTTCACTCTCTAGATTTCCCCATGGATTTCCCTCAACAAAGTGAAGAGCAGTGATGACTATGATTGGGAGAGATATAAATCATAGTGGGTTGAGAGAGAAATCATAGTGCTCCAAATTCAACACCACCTATGAATGTATAGGGCATGACCTCCACTCCAAACAAAAAATGTGAACCTAAGAGAGGAAAGGAAGCCTCAAGAAAAAAATAACGCCTTCGCAATTTAAATCACACCCTCCAAAAGACTCACGACCTCTACAAACAAGAAAAATCACCCTCAAGACAATTCGTGCCTGGAAAAATGAAAATCGGGCCCATAAACAAATTCAAATTGTTGTCTCTAGAAAATACCCAGCATAAAATCGAATGAAGAAAGAAGCAACTTTAAAAATTTGAAAATTTCAAATGCCAAAATAATCAATCCCAAAACTCCAATGCAAACTCTCAATTGTGGAAGGTACTTACCATGATAGAGCAACCAACCCGAAAAACCATCTACAAAAAAACCTTCATAAGAAATGAGAGAGAGACAAGGCCATTTCACCACATAAGGAGTGAAATAGATGAGATCTAATTTACATATTGTATAAGGTGCCTTAGAAAGGGATAAAAAGTAGGTGACAAATGAGGAACTTCCCAGCACGGGAAAAACTACCCAATTTAATAAATGAAAAATTAATGAACTAATCTACCTAAGTTAAAACTTAAGTAAATATGCATTTACTCTAACAATAATTAACCTATAAGATATTTTTTTCTATTACATTGGTATCCTTCTAAATCTATCTTAATGGACATTTCAATACTTTGTATCAAACTACATAATATTTTTATTTATTACTTTAAGATATTTTTATTTATTTCTTTTAGATCTTATCATATGGTGAGCTCTTCAATGATTCAATTCCACTTATTTATGCCACTCAACTGTACATAGACAATAGTAAATTTAAAATTTTAAACAACATAAGCTTTGAAAAAGAAAAAAGGATATATGGACTATATATGTTTATGGATGTTTCAACATTCAATATCAAACTCTGTTAGAATCTAAAAAATTAGAGATCAGTTTCCAACAGATGCTTTGATTCCACCATCAAAGTGCTAAATTTTATTAAAATACATAGCATGAAAGTGTGGTATAAGCTAAGGAGGCTCCACGAGATGGCCACCCTTGCATTTCTCGATTTTCATGCTATAAGCTTTATTCTCTGTCTAAGTGAGAAGTATCTACATGTGATAAACACTTTAATAAATCCTCCTCATAGTTATAGTATTTACTCATATGTTTATTCATTCTGGATTAAGATGACAAAAAATTTGTAGAGCATGCATACAATTCTATTGGCTAGTTGTTGATGGTGTATCCATCCAATTTCAAAGGAGCTGTTCCTCTTCTAGTTGCATATTTTATCACATCTTCCACATTATCATTCCACCATTCCCTTGTACATTTTAGATGAGAAAAATAAATTGTTAGAATAGTATATTGACGTCCTCAATTACCAACAAAGAGTTGGGTGTATTGAATAGAGATGTAGGCCACACTTCCATACACACAGTCCGCTGGTGATGATGAAAAATTCTATTGCAAGAATTTGACCAAACTCAAGTCACTTCTACTCAAATAAAAAAGTAAGCAATTACAACAAATAATTCCATATGCAGGGTAGAGAAAGACCCTTTAATGGCTCAAGCCCATTCGACTCACCCCATTGGAATATGTGACCTTCACCACCTGCATGTATTTGTTGTGTGGGGTTGTGTCTCATTGATGCCTCCTCTATCAATGTGATTGTGGAGAGCACCGACCTATGGAAAGCCAAATTCAACCCAAATCTTGGCCTTCAATGAAAGATATCACTTCTTGACTTCTCATTGACTTTCCTATGTGTAGAAACCACTGCAAGCAATAGGGTAATCGTGGCTTGTAACAAACATATTGTGGCCCTAATCGCCTTGATTTGAATTGGGTAAGATGATTGTGTATAGCTACAAATTGTGTCTTGAATGATCACATGAATCATACCTTCTTGAGCTCTTAAACAGAGAATTGGGTCACCTTTTTGCAATGGATTGATGAGAGTCAACTTCACAAGGATATCTATCACGTGATCTCTAGGCAACAAATCATGCCCACTATGGCTACAAATTGTGCCTCCAAAATGTGGTCAGGTCTAATAAGAGATTGTCGCAGCTCTCCATGGGTGCGAGGGGGAGATAAGAGGTAGTATGTGGAACAACAAGATGAGGATATTTATGTAGACTCCTATGAGATTATTCATGTTCATAAAATATGTTTTATTTCCAATGATATGCTTTGAAATGATTTACATGCCTATGCCACTCTTCCACTACCCTACCAACGCGACTCTTCGACTTCTTACCAACATGACTCTTTGAATAATGTAACTCCCATTTCTTTTTTCTTACATGGATCTAAAAAAATCCATGATTCCACTATAGGAATGCCTTTTAGTGTAAGGAATGCCTCTCGACGTAATTAATATTTTTATTGTTCGAGGTTGAATTTCTATATAATATTTTTCTTTGGAGAGAGGAGAAATCATGAAAGACATTTTAAAAATGATGAATTGGCATGTTAAAGTTTAATTTGGAGTAACGGGGCTATGGAAAAATGAATATTGTGAAATTTGAAGGGCACAATTTCTATACACAGAAAATAAAAATTTAGTTTTTGATTATGGGGAAAAATAGGTTTTGATGGGACTCAAAATCCATTACATAACGGTTTTGAAGGGAAACACAACAATATCGATGACAAACAAGATACTTCAAAGATGATCTAAATACCATCAGTAACCAATCAACATCAACACTAAAAATACAGTGAGACAATATAGGCTACATAAGGGAAAAGCAAGGGCCTACAACCTATAACCAAATACCAGCAGGTTTTACCAGGGACCTTAAACCCTTACCATGATTGGCTAGGAATCGGGTATGTGCAAAACCATGATGGGCCAAAAAGTAGCAATATGATAGCTATGTGTAGGGTATGTGGCTGATGACCTTTTTTTTACCAAAATTGATGAAACAAAAGGGTTTTTAAAGGAGATTCTCAACTTTCCACCCATATAAATTATACTTTACTTTGAATTTAATAAATAATTATTATTGATTTTCTATTCAAATTACGACTAGAGTCTCGATTGATAGGCTGATTGAAAAACATCTATAGCTTTCAAATGGTATCACATTTTTTTAATCTGAAATATGTGTCACACTCTATACTTTGCATACTATAGGATTAAAAAAAATTGAATTTCATGAAGTTTTGACCAAGTTAGGTGGTCGGACATACACGTTTTTATATTTTTATAAGTTGTAATAGAAAAATCATAATTAATTATTTACTTGGAAAAAGTTTACAAAAAATATGCATCACATTGGGACATGAGTCCTCTACTTATATCTAAAATATTATAAAAAATATTATCATTTTATTGTGGTTAGGGTGGTCAGGACACCTACTTATTTTTCCCTAAAATTTTAGTACTACTACATTGAAATTTCAAATTTTCACCAAATAGATTTTTTTTTTGAAATAAACCTAGTAGTTTAGAAACTACATTAAATTTTCTATAGATTCTATTCTTACATATTTTTTAAATAATATAGATAACCTATTCAAATTTTTACGTCAAGTTTCCTTACTCTAATTTTTACAATTTTTTTGCCACTTAAGGGCCTATTTTTTCCATGATGATCTTGCACATACCCAACGATGAACCCAAGATAGGTTTTGAAGGGACCATGAACCCTTTATAATTAGGTTTTGGTAGGGACCTTAAACCCAACAACACAACTATCGAAAAAACAACATCCATCTTGCAGCTCCATCTGAACTAAACAATCGTCCCACACTCCACCTCCATAGATAGGGCTCCCCTCAATTGGAGAGGAAGATGCAAGAACTCAAACCACCAAAGCAACCCAAACCCTGCTCATACCAGCTCCACCTCAAAAGGAACCAACTCCAGCTCAACAGGAACAAGCAAGAGGGAAGAGAACTTTTCACTAGGCCTACAACAATCACCTCCACCTCAATAGGAGATGGTTCTACCTCCATAAGAGAAATCTTCACCTCTAAAGAAGATATCATCAGAAGAAACTAGCCAAAAGAAGAAACTCCAGTAGAATGCGCACTCACAACAACCTTAGGCATCAAAAGAGATGGAGACAAGAGAGACACAACCCAAAACCGCATAAAAAAATAAACACAACATTCACCAAAATAAAAGGGGTGGTAGATAAAGCCCCAAAAAATGCCAGCACAAGCCACTCAAACCCCTGTACAAACAAGAACAATAGAATACTCCAATAGGGGCACAACACCAAAATGATAGAAGCCCCTATAACAAGCTAGGAGGGGTTCTTCCCACACCAGAAGAACAACAAGAATAGTTGGGTTAACTTGATAGTCATAAGAAGTAACCTAGATAGACGAAAGCCAAACCCATCCACAAAGGGCAGCCTACATCAAAAGAAAAATAGAGCACCATAGGGAAAAATCCAAACCCCCAAGCAAAGAAAACACTCCTCACAAGAAACAAGCACAATAGAAAACCCAAAAAATGGGAGCCACCATAGGAAGAAGAAAGAAAACCATCTAAGACTAGAGCACAAAGGAGGTTCCAAAAGAAATCAAACCCCACAAGCCATAGTGAGTGCTCAAGTATCTAACACAAGGAAAAGCTATAAATACCTTCCAATCATAGGAGTAGCTGAAAGAACATGCCCAATAGCTAGAAACCTCACACTAGATAACTTCTAGCACTTAGAAGAAGACACAACCAGATGAATGAAAGACTAGGCCTCATAGAAAACACCAATTTCCACACCCAAAAAGAGGCAAGGGCCACACTAAGAGCCATTGAAGGTAGATAAAACCAAAATTCCATGCACAATAGCCAACAACACATCCCATGAAGAAGAGGAGATCCCCCAACCAATGGTAGCCCTCCAAAAATTCCCTCTCCAACCCTGTTGTCATTTCCATCCTCCACTTTAGAGTCTCCCTCTTTCACCTCTGAAGATTTAAAACCCCAACCATTGCTTCTACTCCCCCTAGGTCCATGAAAAATAAAATTATGTTACTCCTAATTGAAAAATATTTATGGATATTGTGATTGGTAACATAAAAAGGTCAAAAGATGTAGATGTAGCAAAACCAAGGATAGTCAAAGATCATAATTTATTGGGGATTATCAAATCATTTTTTTAAAAAATATCAAAACTCAATTTTGATCTCAAACTTCTAGTGCAAAAATTTTAATTGAAAAATATTTTTCCTCAAGATGAATGTAAAAGTGTTGTTGGGTTGGATGGCTTAGCTCAATTAGCTAAAGCATCCTATTTTAGGTATGAATCATTGGTATCATTGGTCATGTGAACAAAATTTACTAGGCACACTGCAATTTATGGGAAAAGGAAAGTGTTCAACACATTAGTACATTTTGCTCCCTTCTAAACCAATTTTCTATTATAAATTCTAAGACAAAAGATGATGTTGATGAAGTAACTTTACTAGGTAACATTCCTTCAAATTATGATCATGTTGTTTTTATATTAAGAAACTTAATCCTAATTTTGAGAAATAATGATTTATTCTTATTAAAAATGTTTTTTGAAATGAGCAAGTGGGAGTGGGTGGGAAGAGGAGAGGGGGAGGATTTTTGAAATCTAAGGTAAAGATGGCAATGAAGATGAAGAGTATTTTGATGCAAATACATTTACATTGGAGGTTTCATTCGCTCCTACGGTTGGTGGCTTATCAGATTTCAAGATCTTTTTAGTGACTATGGTCATGGGGTTTTAAATTTCAGTTTTTTGTTGGTATTTTGTTCATGAAACTTTGGTTGTGATTGTAGAGGATAGATGGTTTGATGCTCAGCTGGCGCTTTTTTCCTCTGTAATTTCCTTGCATTGTTTCAAGGGCCCATCTCTTTGGGTGCCTACAAATTCTTTGGTTGCATTAAAGTGTTGGCTATATGTTGCCATATCTTGTCTCAAGCTGTCCATTCTCTTTAGCTTGAGGATCCCCTCAAGTCTAGCTTGGGTCCAGTTTGGGAACTTCCTCTCTATTATTTCAGAGCTTAGTGATTTTTCCCATGGTTATCTTTGAAGATATTGGAGTTTTTCACAGTGCATCTATTGCCCTTGAGCATATCTAGAATGACTTGGTTCTCATCTTTCGCTATGCTTTGGGCCCAGGTGTTTTGATTTTTCAAGAGAATATTTTTGGATGCTTTTTCTTGTGGTATTTAGTGGCTTTTTCATCATGAATGATCTTCCTTATTAAAGATATTTGTTTGGTGTCTCATGGATTCCTTGTTGGTGCTTAGTGGAGTGTTTGGTATGGGTTTGACACTATGATGTCTAATTTTTCCAAGAAGTGAGATCTCTATTCCTCCAAACTGTGGATTTTGATTGTCTTTCAGAACCCCATTTGGAATTTTTTTTATCTCCTTTCGGATTGAGAATATTTTGTGGCTAAAGGAGGAAAGTATTTATAAATGGCACAAAGTTTCTTGCTTTTGCTAGTGTTGCTCAAAGGATGATGTAATTTTCTCACTTAAGATGTATATGGGAGAATTGGTTGTCCCTATTATTGTTATTTGGTTGTTGGCTAGGATGTAATTATTCTTATTTTGATTACTTAGATGATTATGTTGCTAGATGGAGCTAAGTTACCCTATGACTGTTGTTGAGGTTGCATTACATGTTCTTCTTGAAGTTCCTATTGCTTGGACTACCAAAGGATCTTATTTTATCCCTTCCTACATGTGTGTTTGATTTCTTCCAAGATCTATAGTAATTTTATTATTTTAAGGTGAAGATTACTTTTATTGAGGTGGAGATGGGTGTTGTGGACATGGTAGTGAAACATAGATTTTTGGGACCCTATGGACTACTCTTGCACTTCTAGGGTTTTTAACCTAAAAGGAGAGAGATAGGGCAAAAAATTCTTATGATTCACTCAAATCAGAATGTATGCAATGTTTTTTAAGGTAAATGAACTTAACTAAATGCAATTGACTAATCTGAATGACCGAGAATGAATGCAAAAGTGAGATTTATGCCTTGTTTGAAAACACGGGGTGATATGAAAACAATGAAGAAAATGAATGAGATGTGTAGAACAGAAAGAGATGGGTCAAATCATAGTGCATCTGGGAAAATTTTGATAATTCTAGAATGTCTTGGATGCTGGATGAGACCACTAATTTTTCATAGTGAGACTCATTCGCCCAGGGTGGTGAATTAGTCCTCCTAGTGAAAAAGTGTCGGGGGCTAGTTTTTGTCTGTCAAGATCTAGAATCTAACATAATTCATATTTTCAGTCCTAAGATGGGACTCATTCACCACAAGTGATGAATCAGTCCTCTCCCAAATTTCTAAAAAATTAGGAGACAACTTTGCAACACCAAATCTGGAGATGTCTACTTGTCAGGTTGCCGAAGTCAGTTCTACAGAAAATAGACAAATAACTCTCTCCAAGCTTGAAATTGAGTTAAGTTTACTTGAAGCACCTAGTTGACTTGGAAATCAATCTTTAAAACCTAAAATATTGTAAAATCTTCATACAAAAGAGCTACAAGCCAACATGCAATAGGGGAAAAATGATTAAGGGTTAGTGAATAGGGGTTTTCCTTGGTCAAACCCACTTTTGGTCCCTTGAAAATATAATCAAATGAAAGAGAAAGTTAAACTAATAACATGCAAGTGCTATCAGCTTACCTAACCCTTGATGATGCAAGTTTGAAGTAATGTCAATGGTTGCTTCAAAGTTCTTGAATAGTGCTTGAATTCTTGAGTGAATAGGTGGATAAGTGAACTTGATGAATGGGGGTTTGAATGAGATGAAAATCACTTATTTATACAATTCTTATGCCTTAGAATCCATTCATACCTCATCACAGGATGACATTAAGTGATTTTGAATAAAATCCTAAAAGGAAATTTAAAATATTTTGAATTTGGGGCCAAAGGGTGACTCATTCGCCACCCATGGCAAATGGGTCCCACCTAGGACCTAAAAACATGTGTTGGGAAAAATGTTGTATTTAATGTTATTTGTCGGGATAACATTCAAAAATACACTTAATTAAAACTTACGAGGGCATAAAGAGACCAAATAAAGCATGAGAAGGGTGTAAATAGTCAAAATATGCCTAGAAAAGCATGAAATCTTGCTACAAGACTTTACAACACGTCAAAATAGGACTTGTTGATGAGTGAAAAGGTGATTTTAAGGTAAATTGCATTAAATAGAGTCTAGAAGAATGTATAAATTTCTTACAACACTTCACAAAACCTTCAGAAGATGTCTTTGTTTGAGTTTATTTACCTAAATAAGCATGTTCAAGCCATGTTACAACATAAAATAAAAGAAAAAAAAGTTCCAACACCATGAAACAAGACCTAAAAGGCCATGAAAATGACAAGGGGGAATTTTTCTATATCACATTTAGCCCCCACTTTAGTGAGAGGATGAACATGTTTCAAACTCACACTAAAGTAGCCATGAACATCAATGGGAGGGTTCAAATGCACTTACGTTAGCAAGATTGAATAAAAATGATCAAGAGGGATGATCAAGCCCCTAGGATGAAGATCCCATGGAAAAATAAGCATAAGAACAAAGGAACACACAAGTGTTGAAAAGAATTGGATGAAGCTTCGATCATCAATCCAACTAGTTTTGGAAAGAGATCTAGGTTGATTTTTTGAAAAAGAAAATGTGTACTCACTTTGGGGCCATGAAACTTTAGGCTATTTGCAGGGTGAGAAATCCCAACTGTATACTCACTATGGGGCCACCTAACTAGTTTTTCGTGGGGTGAGAAAACTCACAAAGGTAAGATACATACGTTGGCTGGTATGCACTCAAAAACACAAAAGTGGCTATGGGGAAAAATTATAATCTGAGGTGGGCTTCCCGCTCAACCATATTAAAGTTATACCATGACCTGATAACTTTAACAAGGCACCACAAGGAAAAAATGAATGTTTATAAACAAAAAGACAAAGGTACCACAGTCATGCAAGGTGGAAAAAAGGAATGAAAAATGAAAAAATGAAAAAATGTAAAATGTAAAATGTAAAATGTGAAAAGATGTTCAAATGAGTCTTGTTGAGTTTATGTAAGGTCAATCACTTAGGGAACATTGTGTCTAATGTCTCCAAGAGATGACTAATCAAATAATAGGATATTCACAACTTAGGGGATGCAGTGCATCGCATCAAGACACCAAGAGGAATGTAATATGCTTAGATAGATCACACTTATGAAGGACATCACACCCAATGTCATCCACAAAGTGACAAATGCATCATATAAATGACAAGGCTACACTAGGAACTAAGAATGCAAATGAATTAATTGTAATGTATGCCCCCGATTTTAAAGGAATTGCTACAGATCGTTCTGTGAGCAATTACTTTAAAGTAGAGAAGAAAAGAAAAAATAAAAAAGAAAACAAGACATGAGAGCCAACTTGGAAAGCCCTATGCCAAGTCATATGTTTCAAATTTAGGCTGCGTCATGTCAAGAAATATGAAAAACAAAAGAAAAGGAGGTTGCCCCTAGAAAATAAAGCACACCAAACACATAAAGGATCTATGGATTTGGGGTCAGTATGTTCATTGTTGCAATGTTTTTATGAAAGAGCTAGAAACTATCATCATTCCCCAAAGCACATAGAACTATAATAATGACACAAAGAGAGCAAAAAAAAAGGAAAAATAAAGTCTATTTTGGGTCAACATGGAAGAGACATTGTGGTCTTGACGCCCCCAAAAGGAAAACACAAGCAAAAAGAAAGAAAATGAAAAGGTGAAATAAAATGAAAAAGATTTTGGGTCAACATGAAAGAGAAATTTCGGTCTCAATGCCTTGCATCATCTCCAAAAGGAAAACACAAAACAAAAGTGAAAAAGACAAGGACCTTGTGGGTCGACATGGAAGAGACATAGGGCGTCTTGACGCTTTGCGTCATCCCCAAAAGGAGAACACAAAACAAAAAGAGAAAAAGACAAGGACCTTTTTGGTAACCATGGAAGAGACATAGGGCATCTCTACACTTTGTGTCATCCCTAAAAGGAGAACACAAAACAAAAAGATAAAAAGAAAAAGACCTTTTGGGTCAACATGGAAGAGACATAGGGTGTCTCTATGCTTTGTGTCATCCCTAAAAGGAAAACAAAAAACAAAAATGAAAAAGACAATGCACGACTGTGGACATCAAATCTGCAAATGGTTAAAAATCTTAACATAAATTTGAAACACATTAAATTCAATATCCCTATGAAATACTTGACTATGATAAAATATGCAAACTAAATAAAACAAAGATAATGAAATGCAAGCATATAAAAACATAATCAAAACTTTATTTCATAGTGGATTGGTGCTATTGTTGAAAATAGCCCTTTCCCAATCCTTGATAGATAAGCTATATGATGAAATTCCTTGATCATGATGGAGTGATGGTGGGAAAAATCAGTTCTCCTAAAGAGAGTGACTTTACATGAGTGATTGTGGAGAAAGTTGTGGAGGATTTGATAAAAAATGAAGCTTCTCATTTATAGATTATTCTGATGAGAGAATGGCCAAATGGATGAATATGGTACAAAGATTGGACCAATGAAAAGAGGCCACTTGTCATCATGTGATAGGCTTGAGGATGTGCAAGATTTGGGAAATGTGCCCAAGAGGGGGAAATTTCAAATTTAAATTTGAGAGTTAATGCTTAGTTTGACCTTCGCAAGGGACATGTAAGAGCCATGTAAGAGGTCATAAATGACTTGTTGGATGTACATGTCCACTTGTTTTTGAATTAAAACTCGAGGGAATATTCCTCAAAGATGCCATGTTGATGGAAAATGTTGGATTTAATAAATCAATAAATTGATTTATTTGTGCAAGTGGGATTATCTAGAGGATATGATGGGTGGTTAGGTTAGGTTAATTAGGATTAGCTTAGATTAATGATGATTAGATGATTTTGACTTGTTTGATTTAAATACTTTGATTTATTTAAATCAAAAGGGGTGGGAAATGACTTTTGAGATTTTAACTAAATAAAGTTTGATTTATTTAATTAAAGGATGATGTGAGCCTTTGAATTATTTAAATGAATAACCTTAGGACTAAAGACCTGATTTACCTAGTGAATGGATTTTCTCTGTTTGATTTATTTAATGAGCGGATGAATGTGAATCGGGTGTACAATGTTAATTTCACTTGTCTAAAATGACAAATACAAGAATAGAGGTATAAATAGAAGAAGTGTACAAAGAGAGAACATCAAACACATGATAGTGGGGAACACGATAAACTCATAAAAAGAAAAGGAAAAAGAGACAAGTAATGCAAATGTAAGTCAACCATTAACTAAGTTATTGGTTTCTCAATCTTAAATAGATAAGCATAAAAGGAATAACATAGTTAAGAGACAAAGAAAAGTGCATTACAAGGACAAGGCTAACAACGTCTTTCCCTCCACAAAGTGTAAAGGCAAGAATGAGCTGAGGTGGGTGATGTGAAAGGATCATGCAATAGTGAGAATAGGGAATTCTACAACTATGGCACGATGATGTGATTTGATTGCTTTAAGGTATTACTGGCAAACAATCGGTATCAGTGAAGTGATACTTATCTAGTATTTTCTTCAATGTCTGAAATTATTTAGTGTGATGTCCAAGGATGCGATGATATTTGCAAAATGGTATGTTAGAGTCTTTTAGAAGAATAACCAACCTATTCATAGGTGGTAAAAGTATAAGACCTTTATTTAAGAGTAGTTGAAGTCTCTGTTCACATTCAGGTGGAGGATGTGTGGGAAACTTGATATTTTTGAGTTTGTAAGGTCATTTTTGCTTTCTATATTCACCTTGTTCATGAATAGGAGGAAGAGGACCCATAGGGATCCTAACATCCTTGTCATTAGAAGGAGATAATGGTTGTTCACATGGAAGCAGAATGCTTAAGTTAGGAGGAGCATTCAAGATCACCATTCCAACATCCAAAAGTCTCCTAGGTTGAAGAGGATGTCTCTCACGATGAGAAGGATTGTGATATCCAAGTCATGCTGTCTTTACTTTAGTTTATTTTTGTTCAAAAATTTGATAAATTTCATGTTCATGTTTTTTGTCACAACCCTTTTTAATTAAGATAGTGAATCCTTTGCCATATGTTTCCTCAAGGTTGATAGAAATGTTTGTGAATTTGTGCTCATAGAAGGGTTGTGAATGTGATTGGTAAGAGGAACTAGGTTAACTTGAGGGAGGAACCATTGGTCCTATAATGACTTCAAAATGTAAATATGCAAAGTGATCACGAGGTGCAATAGTGGGAAGGTCTTGTGATTTCATGGATGGGTAAAAGGCTACATTGGCTTCTAGGTTGTCAAGGAATTCATTGTAGAACTTATGCATGCTATCATCATCTTCTCCAATGATGTCTACTTCACGAGGAGGACAACCATTAGGAGTTGTAGGAGCATGTTGGAGTTCAAGGTCATTAGGGTCATAGCCAAAGGCATAGTTGGACATGTCTACCAAGGACTTTAATCAATTCCAAAACTTATTGAAAGAAAATGCCATGATGTAAATAAAAAAAAGATGCAGGAATTGATTAAAAATAGAGATGTTGTAAATGAAAATAAAATGCAGGAATAAGAAATAGTAATATAGAAAAATGCCAAAACAATGTCATAAATGTTGATAAAAAAGTGCATAGGGACTGATTCGCCCTGGGTGGCGAATGAGTCCCAATATGAAGATTTTTAGTGTTTTTCAAAAATTAAAGATGATTTAAATGGTTTACATAATGCAATTACAGATACAAAATGCAGATTTTGACTTTTTCCAATGAGATGTACTGCAAAAATGAAAGCTAAATGAAGTTTTCACTAATGCAAAATGAAAAGTCCTAGAATGCAATAACAAATCAATGTCCTAATTGAATTCTAATGCAAATGGAAACTAAGATGCAATATGTAAATACAATTAGAAATTCAAAGTGTTCAAAAGTCGGGTTCACCAAAATGAAACATAGATTTTTGGGACCCTGTGGACTACTCTTGTCGTTCTAGGGTTTTTCACCTAAAAGGAGACAGATAGGGCCAAAAATGCTTATGATTCACTCAAATAAGAATGTACGCAATGATTTTTTAATGTAAATGAACTTAACTAAATGCAATTGACTAATTTGAATGACTGAAAATGAATGCAAAACTGAGATTTATGCCTTGTTTGAAAACACAGTGCGATATGCAAATAATGAAGAAAGTGAATGAAATGTGCAGAACATAAAGAGATGGGTCAATAGTGCACCTAGGAAAATTTTGATGATTCTAGAATGTCTTGAATGGTGGATGAGATCACATATTTTTCATAGTGGGACTCATTCACCCAGGGTGGCAAATCAATCCTCCTCCCGCTGAAAAAGTTTTGGGAGCTAGTTTATGTCTATCGAGATCCTAAATCTGACAAAATTCATATTTTCAGTCCTAAGGTGGGACTCATTCACCAAAGGTGGTGAATCAGTCCTTTCAAAAATTTCTAAAAAATCAAGAGACAACTCTGAAACACCAGATCTGAAAATGCCTACTTATCAGGTTGTCGAAGTCAGTTTGGCAGAAAATAGACAAATAACTCTCTCCAAGCTTGAAATTGACTTAAGTTGACTTGAAGCACCTAGTTGAATTGGAAATCAATCTTCAACAAATAATATCTTGTCAAATTTGCATACAAAAGAGCTACAAACCAACATGCAATAGGGGAAAAATGAGTAAGGGTTAGTGAATAGGGGTTAACCCCACTTTTGGTAATTAAACCCTTGAAAAGATAATGAAATGAAAGAGAAAGATAAACTAATAACATGGAAGTTCTATCAAGTTACCTAACCCTTGATGATGAAATTTTGAAGTAATGTCAATGGTTACTTTAAAGTGCTTGAATAGTGCTTGAATTGTTGATGTAAAATGCTTGAATGCTTGAGTGAATAGGTGGATAAGTGAAGTTGATGAATGGGGGTTAGAATGAGATGAAAATCACTTATTTATAAAATTCTTGTGCCTTAGTATCCATTCATACCTCATCACAGGCCGACATCAAGTGATTTTGAATAAAATCTCAAAAAGAAAATTAAAATATTTTCAATCTAGGGCCAAAGGGGGACTCATTCACCGCCCATGGTGAATGGGTCCTACCTAGGACCTAAAAACATGTGTCGGGAAAAATGTTGTATTTAATGTTATTTGTCAAGATAACATTCAAAAATACACTTAATTAAAACTTATGAGGGAATAAAGAGACCAAATAAAGCATGACAAGGGTGTAAATAGTGAAAATATGCCTAGAAAAGCGTGAAAGCTTGTTACAAGACCTTACAACACTTCAAAATAGGACTTGTTGATGAGTAAAAAGGTGATTTTTAGGTAAATTGCATTAAATAGATTCTAGAAGAATGTAGAAATGTCTTACAACAATTCACAACACCTTGACAAGATGTCGTTCTTTGAGTTTTAGTACCTAAAAAAGTATGTTCAAGCCATGTTACAACATAAAATTAGAGAAATATAGTTCCAACACCATGAAACAAGACCTAAAAGGCCATGAAAAAGAAAAGGGGCCATTTTTCTATGACACAAGTAGGAAGATCTTTTTTTTGGTATCCTTACACATTATTCATATTGAAGTAGAAGCAATTCTTATTGAGCTAGAGTTTAAGGGTATTGGAGATTTTTGGCTCTAGTGGAAAAGGTGTTCTAGTCATCCTCTCCAATAGAGGGGAGGTCTCTCCTTTAGAGGTGGATATTGAATTGGTATGTTGGACTAGAATGTGTTTCAAGGGGATTCATGCTACCGTTTATTCAATCTTGCTTCTCAACTCTCTTATTAAAGAATGGAGTTTGGTTTGTTTGATAGTTCTGAAAGGGAGCTCTTGTTGCCTTTTTTTTTTCTTGGTTTAGTTTTGTTTATATTGAGTAGATGGTTGTTTGAAACCTGGCTATTGTAGGTTGTGTTGTTTCCTAGCTATCTTACATAGTTTATGTTAGTAGTTAGGGTTCAGGGTCTTGGTAAAAGCATGATTGTAGAGTGTTTACGGTTGCCTTCAAAACCTGATCTTTCCAACATGAGTAGTCTAGTCTATCTTTTTGGTGGTGGTTGATTTTGGTGGCTTGTAGGCCTAATTATTATTTGAACTACTAGCTGGGTGGCCTATTTTTTAGTTTCTATTTTGTTTAGGGTTGAATTGCTAGCCTTGAGGCTTGTTTCATGATGTTGTATGGGATTAGGGCCCTAACCCTACATTTTCAATAAATAAAATGAGTTATTCTTTTTGTAGTGTTGTAAAAAGTATCCCTTTTGGACACTTAATTTGGCAGTAATAATTAATAAAATGGTCCTAATGTTGCCTTAATTTAGTGTTGTAATATTTTTTTCATATTTACATTAAGTTTAGGGACATTCTTAATAAAATGGACTTAATCATGCCTTGTTTTAGTCTTGTATGGTGTACCTTTTGTAATGATATAAAATGTACACCCTTATATTTTGACATTTGTTTTTGGATCTCCTTGTTAAATTAAGCTTAATGTTTCCTTGATCTAGTGTTATAATGTGTTTAACACATTCACACGAGGTATTGGGCCCTTGTAAATAAAATGAACCTAATTGTGACTTATTTACTATGTTGTAAAGTGTATCTTAATACTTTCACACTAATCTAGTGTTTTTAGTAAATAATTGGGCTTCTTTATGCATTAATTGGCCTCATTTTGCATCTAGAAGCCTTAATTACTGTAGCTCTTTTAGGATAATCCAGACATAAACCAATATCCTATCATATTTCACATGTTTTTGGATTGTATGGCCTAGATTTAGTGATTTGGGACTCATATGCCACCTTGGGTGTATGGTTCTACCTAGGTTTTGGGGCCTCGATCTAGATTTTATATGAATATAAGCATTTTCTTAAAAAATGTGTCCCATAGCCTAGCCTAATGGGCTCATATGCTACTTCTAGCATATAAGTCTAGTGTGGCCCAAAATAAAATTTAATTCAAATTCTTGGAGGGATTTTATTCTCCTAAATCTGATGTTAGCTTGTAGTATCCTAATTTTGAGAAATTTGGCATAAACAATTATAAATTCAAGGTTATTTCACTCATTTTCACCTAATAATTTCATGAGAGCATTCCTTCTTGCAAATTTGAGTTCACAAGAGCATTCAAGACCCTTCAAGAGTTGATTGTCAAGTTTTTTGGAGCATTATTCGAGTATCAAGAATCATGTCAAATTCATCATGCATCATGTTTTTTTTTTAGCTAACATTTGTGACGTAGGGTTTCATGATTCAAGCAAGCACTGAAGTCAAGATCTACCACATTCAATAAAGAGTCAAGATCTACTTCCATTGGAGCCATTTCATCCATGTTTGCAACACTTTATTCTGAATGTTTGGTGAGTTACAACATTACATTTAGTTCATTCATCATTCCTCTACATTTGATTGCATTACAAGGTTTGATTACCAAAATGGGGTTTGGAAAATGAAAATTCCTTTCTACTAATAAGACAACATTTTTCTTCTCTTTAGTGTGTGATTTGTACATATAGGTTGAAGACACAATTAAGAGAAAGATTGGAGAAAAATTGTCAAGTGTTCAAAGTTGTCACATCATCTACAAGGAAATTGAAAGACATCTACAAAGAATTATTCAGCATTCGAGATTCATAAATTAGGTTGAGAGGAAAGAGCAGAGGTTGAAGAGTAGATTTATAATCTGACTTTTTGAAAAGGCCAAACTAGACTAATATGCCACTTCTGGCATATGAGGTGTAATACAGTGAAATTTATAGTTTTTAGGTGTTCCAGATATATCTTTGATTAATTTTTGTTCCCTCCAAAAAAACCCTAATCTAGGACTAAATCACCGAGCCTAGCATATGAGTCCTAGTCTACATTAAATTCATTATTTTCAATATTTATGGTTTCCATTCAAGCTACTATAAGTTTCTAGGTGCCCCTCTTTTCTTTTCCATTTTGTTGTTTTATTTTACATTCATTTTTAGGTCTTTTATTCAAGTCTTTCATATCTTTAATTTTTAAAATTAGATCTTGCTTAATACTTTTCATTCCAAGCCATAGGTTGGTGTTGAACCCCTCTTTAGTTATTAATCATACCCTAAGAAATCCTATTGCAATATCTTTTTCCCCTTTTCTACATTTGGATTGAGATCTCTAGGTTTTTCTTGAGTGAAACTTCAGGGAAATAGGAATGGGTCATAGAAACCCTATCTCATGCCCTAGGGGATAGGGTGGACTATTTCCATCATTTAATTTTGGTGAACCTAATGTGAACACCTCTTTTCATATTTGGAGTGCATTATAGTCATAGATCTAGCTTCCATTAACTTTGCATTAAAGTTTACATTAGTTAATTTTCATCTAGGGTTTTTAAATATTGCATTAGTGAAAGTGCATATAGGTTGCATCTTTGTGTCTTGCATCATTGAATATCATCTGAAATCTATATTTTGATTTAGTTTATACATCATCCAACCTAGAAAACATTACATTCACTCAATATTTTTTGAAAATTGTGCAAAAACCCTAAAGTGGGACTCATATGACCCTTTGGGTGATTTAGTCCCATCTTAGATTTTGAACTACATTTTACAACATTAAGTTTTCTATTTTTGTTCTTCTATTTACTATTGGTAGCTTTCTTTTTCAGTTTATAGAGTTTCAATTTCATTCAAATCATTGCATTTAGCTTGAATTGATTCATTTTGTGCATTGTTCAAATTCAAAATTATATTTATAGCATTTCATTTTAGATTTTTTCATAGTGTAATCAGTAAATTACCTTGTTTAGAATCTAAAAATTTCATTTGCATACTTCATTCTAAGTCTTTACATTGCATTTCATCATAGATATGTACTTTGGTAAACTTTGGATGTCCTTAAAAAATATTAGTGGATGTGTTGAGTTGTGCTTTTGAAAATGACCGTAATGAAATTAAACTTACTCATGCTCAATCAAAACCTAATGCATGTCCTCATGATGTTGACCTAATTGAAGAAGATAGTGATATCATGGAAAAAATCATAAATGATTGCCTTAACAACATTGAGAACAATGCATCCTTTTATCCTTGTATGAAACAACCAACACCCCCTACCATCCCACCACTTGAGATGTTTGGAATTTTACATCTTGAAGTTGGAACAAAAGTTGAACCCAATTTCCCTACAATAGGTGAACTTAGCACCTCTAATAAAGCAAACATTCAACCATCCTATGTTGGCGAGTCTAGCAAGCAACAAAAGCCTTAAAAACTAAAGAAATTACAATTCCCTTGTCTGCCATATGTAACTGAAAGAAATTTACACATAATTCTAAGTCTAGGACTTATTCCATTACCACCCATGAAAGAGAAATTGGTTGAACAACCTCCTATGGTTCTTTATATTCCTCTCCTTAGGGAAAAAAATGGAACTTATGGTTAATAAAACCGCTCCTACACTCACCATAACTTGAAATCGTGAATAATAAAGAAACAGAGTGTAAGGCGAGATGTCAAACTCTTTGGTTTAAAGATTAACAAAGAAAAACATAGAAAATCCCACATCCAAACTCTGATTGAAGCAATGCATGATGAGTCTCTCTTTCACAACAAAAAATATTCCTTCTATACCCAAGAATCAGAACAGAGCTGCTTGGCTCCTTTTGAAATTATCATTTCATCTCCATTGTGATTGCCAACTTGATTTACATTTATGTATGCTGTTAAAATCTGAAGGAATATGTGCATGAATACATTATTTTCCCTCTCTTCTATGAGCTTAAATGATGGCCCCCAAGAGCATTTAACTTGGAAAATAATCTGTAGTTCAACACTTCCTGCTATTTTTCTTGCATAGCTATATCATCCACCTTCAATATATGTGATGAACATGATTAGATGAGCAATTTACAGTTACAGTCCTTTTACTAGTCTTCTTTTTTTGCATTATTTATTTTTCATGTTTCTTTCACGCTGACAGACGTATAATGTGATCCCCCTCGTATCTATTCTCCTATTTCTGTATATATCTCCTTTTTGCATTCCCTATTTGTGTTCCACATTCCTTCTATGTCGAATATTTATCTTTTCATTTCGGTTCAAGTTTTTCCTTTTGGGGATGATGTAAGGAATTCAGACATTCATGTCTCTTCCATGTTAAACCAATTTTTATTTTTTTTCACTCTCTTTGTGTCATTCTTCCTATTCCATGAGTATTTAGGGAATGATGATAGTTTTGGGCTTTATAAAAATATTGTAGCAAGACATATTGACCCCGAATCCATGGATCCCTTATGTGATTCCGGGATTTCATTTTGGAGGCAACCTCTTTTCATGAGGTAGCTTTATTTGGAAATATATGACTTGGCATAGGGATTTCTAAATAAGCTCTCATGTCCTCTTTGTTAGAGTTATCTTACATTAGCTAATAATTAATTAATCTTTAATTTATTATTAGTCTAATTTATTCTCACACACTTTAGCTAAACTTAGGAATGCTTTATTAGTTGAGTTAATATTGGATCATTATGTCTCATCTCATGTGATGTTGACACTTGTCATGATCTGATCCCTTTCTCATTTAGGGCTTTGCTCTTATAAGCATTCAACCCTCATTGTAAGTATTTCATGAGAAATATTTGAAGCTTTCATATCTTCTTGAAAGCTTCTTCTGTAACTTTTTCTTGTTGATGAATATTGCACATATTTGTTTGTAGATCTCTTGTGTGGAAGGTTTCTTTCCTTGTTGTTTGATCCTATGCCTCATTGTTTTGTGCTTGTTTCATAATTCTAACATGGTATCAGAGTGTGGATTCAATGAACCCCTTCTCGATTTATGAGGTTTCCTTCTTCAACAAGGGTTGCAAGCTTCATATCTAAATCCCCTTTGATTTCATTGTAAATTTTGGAGGTGGGAATTTTTTGAAGCATTTTTGGTGTGAAAAGGACCTTGTCATTGGATTGACAACTATCGAGAAATTCAAATTTGGCTTTTGCTTAGCCTGATTTTGATTCTTGATGCCAGATCTACAAGGTTTTGAAGCGGTTGTTTTGTTTCTAGATCCGGAGGGTAGCTGCAATTGTGGAGAATTTTGAGACCAAACAGACTTCACCATTACTTTCACAGCAGCCAAAAACCTTAAGATCAACTGTAAAATTGTTGAAATCTGAGTAGTTGACATCTGAGGAAAAAATGTGTTGCTCATATGACCATCTTCACGTGGATCAAGAAAAATATTTTTCAGGTCGGCTTATTTTTTTTAAAAAAATCATTTTTGAATTTAAAAAAAAAAATCAAAATCAAAAATTACACATAGGAATTTTTTTTAAGTAAAAAATCTTTTTAAAGGCTGGTTGGTGGATTTATTTTTAAAGGAGGGCGCAATTTTTTGAAAGGGTACATAGTACCCTACCGCCAACAACGGTTGTACAGGCCTACCGACGACTGCTATATAGCCAGTCGACAACTTCTTCATCTCCGATGCCAACCCTTCTTACCAACAACCTTTTTTCCTACTGACTACTCTTTTATGGGTATCAGGGAGAATATTTCGTCAACATTTTTTTTCCAAGGGTGCCAATTTTTTTGTAGCCAACCAAAATATGCCTCAAAATATTAGATTGTCAGCTTTTTCGCCAGGGGGCTAGATTTTTTTTCTGGCAACATGGAATATTCCTTGGAATATTTTGATGATGTCAGCATCGCATCATGTTGACGTCAATAATATGGACATACTCTATAGCCCCATTTGACCCCCTTTGTGCCCTAAAAGCGGTGTTTTTTTTCATTTGGCCATAACTTGGGCATACGATACCTTTTTTTAGCAAATAAGATATCGTCAGAAAGCTAGTTTTGTCAAATTTTCAATGGTTTGGGTCTCATCACTTTATTTTTCTGCTATTGCATTATATAGCTTGTGGAAATCAAATGAGCTTTTTTCAATCTGAAAGATCATAAGTTTTGACCAGTTTCTCCATTTTTTGCGATCTCAACGATGTTGGAACTGTCTTTTAGAGCTCTTCAATTCCATCCATGCAATTTTTCCATATTTCACTTTAGGTAGATTTTATTAAATTTTTTGTGTTTTCACACTCTGGTGAATTACCTAGGCATATTAGGTCTTGTGAACTTCTTGTTTGCATGGGTCACTTTGTTTTTGGCTGATCTTTATGTCTTTCCAATATTCTATCCTATTTGGGCATTCTATACATCCTTTTCATGCATGTTCTCTTTTGTAAACACACTGAGATAAAATTCCTCCATATTGCACATGTATTATGGGATATTGCACTTCACTTTGTGCCTTATTGTACTTGCACTATGATATAAAGTGCCATGGGGTTGATGTTTGACATTGTTTTTCCTTCAAACCTTTCTCATGCATATGTGACATTTTTTTTCACATACTTTATATCTACTTGTACTTTCATGTCTACACATTTAGACGTTCTTGCTTCTTTATCATGTCCTACTTTTAGGCATTTAGTTTTAGTATACCTATCACGTCTCTCCCTTTTCAACATTATGGGGAGGTTTCTACTATTGGTGTTAATGCTACCTTGGTTTCATGTGGAGTGAGCTATGTATACAATATTTGTTCCTATGTACTAGGTGGATGCAGCAGTTGGTTACCCATGCATTTAGATGAGATGGATAACTTACCATATGGAAAATCTTGCATTCCTATTTCTGGAGGCAACCTTCCTTTTTTCACATGATCAATTCTTTATACTATTGGTACTTGTGCCATCTATATCTTTGAGTTATTGATGATTTCCTTGGTTTTCCATTGGATTCGAGTAGTGTTGT
>VDFB02271358.1:1283563828-1283591717 GCA_007258455.2 Sequoia sempervirens | reverse complement strand
TTCAATCCGAAAGATCATAAGTTTTGACCAGTTTCTCCATTTTTTGCGATCTCAACGACATTGGAACTGTCTTTTAGAGCTCTTCAATTCCATCCATGCAATTTTTCCATATTTCACTCTAGCTAGATTTTATTAATTTTTTTTTGTTTTCACACTTTGGTGAATTACCTGGGCATATTAGATCTTGTGAACTTCTTGTTTGCATGGGCTGCTTTGTTTTGGCTGATCTTTATGTCTTTCCAATATTCTATCCTATTTGGGCATTGTATACATCCTTTTCATGCATGTTCTCTTTTGTAAACACACTGAGATAAAATGCCTCTGTATTGCACATGTATTATGGGATCTTGCACTTCACTTTGTGCCTTATTGTACTTGCACTATGATATAAAGTGCCATGGGGGTTGATGTTTGTCTTTGTTTTTCCTTCAAACCTTTCTCATGCATATGTGACATTTTTTTCACATACTTTATATCTGCTTGTACTTTCATGTTTGCACATTTAGATGTTCTTGCTTCTTTATCATGTCCTACTTTCAGGCATTTAGTTTCACTATACCTGTCACGCCTCTCCCTTTTCAACATTATGGGGAGGTTTCTACTATTGGTGTTAATGCTACCTTGGTTTCATGTTGGAGTGAGCTATGTATACAATATTTGTTCCTATGTACTAGATGGATGTAGCAGCCAGTTACCCATGCATTTAGATGAGATAGATCACTTACCATATGGACAGTCTTGCATTCCTATTTCTGGAGGCAACCTTCCTTTTTTCACATGATCAGTTCTTCATACTATTGGTACTTGTGCCATCTGTATCTTTGAGTTATTGATGTTTTCCTTGGTTTTCCATTGGATTTGAGTAGTGTTGTTGGGGGAACTCATATAGATTCTTGTCTTCTTGATCCTAATCATCATATGTTTCAGTGGACGTTCCTTTTCCAACATTTCAACAGTCATTCTTCGACAGTGTTTGCAACTTCTTCATGCTTTCGTGGTGTTCTACATGTTCTCCCTTTTCAAGACTTTTTTTAGTTGGAGGCTTCTAATTCCTTCACACCTTGAATTGAAGGATTTTTAGTCCTTCAATCACCTTTGATCTCTTTTTGGAGTAGAGTTTTTCCCATGAGGTTTTCTCATTTTCTCCACATTATAGAGATCTTTTATTTGTACATGGGTACCTTATTTGGCCTTGTTTTTCGGGACCCATCTTGCATTCATTTTAGGGTTTTTAGCTACTCCCTAAGTTCATATTATGCACGGCTGATATTCCCAAAAAGGGGGCTTAAGTGGCCACTTTTTTTTGAAATCAGGAAATGCTAACCTTGGACGTGAAATTGACGATAGTTACACTCAAAATTTTGAGATGGAACGAAAACAAGGATCAAACTGCTTCGAGTCTACTTTCTAAACTACTAATTTATTTTGAAAATGGTTGAGATTAAGGGGTTCAAAAAAGGGATGTACACAAATTGGTGTTGTCTTTGTCAGAAAAACATAACATAGCAACTCTTGTACGACCTGAGCACGGTGAAATTTTTTGTAATATTTTTAAAATCGCTACGGTCAAAAGTTAGCTAATAGCATCTAGTTGATGCAAAAATTTTCTCATAATTATTTAATGAATATTTGATTTTTTACTAATTTTCTAAGTGGGCACTTCCTGAAAAGCAGAATTTTTGTTGTGCTCCGCCTAATTTTTTTTTAAAATAATTAATTTTTATTTTATTTTTGTTTTAAAATTTGTAGAATGTAGTCTAGTTTCTAAAAATTAAATTTATTCTTTAAATTTTAATGAACTAAGTTAATTTTATAACAAAAAAAAAAACCAAACACTACTTTTTTGCAAAAAACAGACATACAAACAAAAGAAATTATGGATGAAAGGCTTAACATTGTCAAAAAGTGAAAAAAATTACATCGTTGGATAGCTAATAGAGAACCTAACATTACCCATGTTTTCGATTTTGTCGATATTTAGCTAGATGCAATCTTGATGGTGAGCACGGACCCAATTATGTGAAAAATTGTAGAATTTGCAAAAACATGTATCTGGCCTTGTTGGGAATTCCCTCCAACCTTTGGGTTGGTATTCCAAGGAAAATAATTTCACTTTTTTATTTTTTTTAATGCGAAATAACACGGGTGCATTATAACGTGCTCGCATTATAACACGAGCGCGTTTTATGAAAAAAAATTCAAAAGTGGCAAGAAAATTCGTACCCACCTTCATGCACCCGCCCGAGGGGTGTTAGAGTTATCTTGCATCAGCTAATAATTAATTAATCTTTAATTGATTGTTAGTCTAATTTATTCTCACACTTTAGCTAAACTTAGGAATGCTTTGCTAGTTGAGTTAATATTAGATCATTATTTCTCATCTCATGTGATGTTGACACTTGTCATAATCTGATCCCTTTCTCATTTAGGGCTTTTCTCTTATAAGCATTCAACCCTCATTGTAATTACTTCACGGGAAATATCTAGAGCTTTCATATCTTCTTGAAAGCTTCTTCTATAACTCTTTCTTGTTGATGAATATTGCACATATTTGTTTGTAGATCTCTTACGTGGAAGGTGTCTTTGTTTTTTGCTTGATCATGTGGCTCTTGGTTTTGTGCTTGTTTCAAAATTCTAACACTCTTTAGTGTTAGCATTTATCACTTGCTACTTTAATGTAATTGCTAATAGTATGGTGTTTAGCAATTTCTTTAAATTTGGGGCATACATTGGCATTATTCTTTTTCAACTCATGTTTCACAATATAGTTTTCTTACTTCATGCGATGTGTCTTTCGCTTTGTAGTGATATTGGATGTGATATCCCTCAAGAGAGTGATCTCTCTTAGCATATTATATTCCTCTTAGTGGCTTGATCTGACACATTGCATCCCCTAAGTTGTGAATCTTCTATTCTTTGATTGGTCCTCTCTTGGAGACATTAGGCATGATGTTCCCTAAGTTAAGACCTTACATGAACTAAGAATTCTTTTTTTGAACACATCTTACATATTCTATTATATGGCAACCTTGCATAACACACTTTTCTTTCCTATGGAGCCATATTTTTTGTTCATTAGTTTCAAGAATACAAATCTTTGCTTGCCTCATGACTCTCAAATTTTATTATTGTGTATTAAAGTTATCAGGGTGTATAGCTTTGATCTAGTTGTTCATATGGGAATCGAACTTAGGAGTGAATTTTCCATAGCCCCTTCCTTATTTGTGTGAGCACGTACCAGTTGTGTGCATATGTGTCTCACTATGGGCTTACCTGGTGGACAACCTAAGGTTCCACTAACACTTGTGAGCATGCATTTTCAGACAAACAACTTAGATTTGATCCACAATGTGTGAGACAAATGGTCAAAGATTGATCCACCCCTTTTGTTTTATTTTGTTTTTCTTTATGTCTTTGGCAGTGTATGCTTATTCCTTGTTGTTGCTCCTTATATCATTTACATGTGTGTTCTTTTGTGCTTATGTTGGTTTTCCATAGAATCTTGGTCTTGGGGACTTGATCACTCCTCTTGATCATTACCATCCTATCTCACTAGTGTTGGTGCATTTGAACCCCTCTTGATGCGATTTTGTCTACTTTAGTGTGATTTTGAAGAAAGTTCCTCCTCTCAATAAAGTGGCGGCTAAATGTAATGATGAAAAATTTATCCCTTTACATATTTGCATTTGTTTGGGCCCTCCTTGTTAAACTAAGCTTAATGTTGCCCTGATTTAGTGTTGTAATGTGTTTAACACATTCATATTAGATCTTAGGCCCTTGTAAACTAAGTGGACCTAGTTGTGCCTTATTTAGGGTGTTCTAAAGTGTATCTTTACACTTTCACACTAATCTATGGTTTTAGTAATAAATTGGGCTTCTTTATGCCTTAATTGTCCTAATTTTGCATCCATAAGGCTTAATTAAAGCATCTTTCCGAGATTAACCTTGACATTTATGAAATTTCAATCATAATTCATGTGTTTTTAGATTATATGGCCTAGATTTAGTGATGTAGGACTCATAAACCACCTTGGGTGTATGGGTCCCACCTAAGTTTCGAGGCCCCAGTCTAAATTTTACATTAATCTAAGCCCTTCTTGAAAAATGTGTTTCAAAGATCAACCTAATGGGATTCATACACCACTTCTAGTGTATGAGTCACATGTGGCTTAAACCTAAATTAAATTCAAATTCTTGGTGGGATTTTATTCACCTAGATCCAATGTTGGTTTATAGTGTTGTAATTTTGGGAAATTTGGCATAAACAAGTATAAATACAAGGTTATTTCACTCATTTTCACCTAAAACTTTCATGAGACCATTCCATATAGAAAATTTGAGTTCACAAGAGAATACAAGTGTTTACAAGAGCATTTAGGAGCATCCAAGGGCTAATTATTAAGTGTTTTAGAGCATCATTCAAGTATCAAGCATCCTATCAAAGTCACCATGCATCATGTTTGTTTTTGAGGTAATATTTGTGATGTAGGGTTTCATGATTCAAGAAAGAATTCAAGTCAAGGTCCATATCATTCATGAAAGAGTAAAGATCCACATCCTTTGGAGCCATTTCATACATTTTTGCAACACTTTATTTTTAGGGTTTGCTGAGTTGCAACATATCATTTTGTTAATGCAATGCATCATTCCTCCTTTCCATTTCATTTTATTTCAAGGTTTGATTACCTAAATGGGGTTTGACCAAGGAAAACCCTTTTCTACTAAAAAAAAACATTTATCCCTCTCTTTAGTGTGTGATTTGAATATCTAGGTTGAAGACATATTAAAGAGAAATATTGGAGAAAAGTTGTCAAGTGTGCAAAGTTGTCAAAGTTGTCACCTTGATTACAAAATCACTAAAAGAAACCTATAGAGTAGAATTTAGTAGTTTAGATCTAGAAATCAGTTTGAGATGATAGAGCAGAGATTGAAGAGTATATTCAGATCTTCATCCTCTAAAAAAGCCAAGAAGGACTAATACACCACTTCTTGTGTATGAGTCCCAGTACAGTGAAATTTCCAAATTTCAGGAGTTCTAGACTTATCACTGCCAAATTTTTGTTCCTGCTCAGAAACCCTAATTTGGGACTAAATTTCCCATCCTTGCATATGAGTTCAAGTGTGCACTAAATTCAATTTTTTTAGCATTTCAAGTCTTCATTCAAGCTTCTATAGATTTCTAGGTGCACCTCTCTAATTTCTTAATTTATTATGGACCAATTTTCATTCATTTCAAAGTCATCTATTCAAGTCTTGCACATCATTAGGTTTTGCATGTTACTTATCTTTCCAATCCCTAGCTTGGTGATTAACCCCCTTTTCAGTCTCTAAACATACCGTAGGACACCCTGTTGCAATATCTCTTTCTCTCATTCTATCATTGGATTGAGACCTCTAGGGTTTCCTTGAATAAAACAATAGTGAAATAGGACTCATTTCCTTGTGCTCCATATCTTGAAAGGTGGGCCATCCTATTTCTATTGTCACGTATACAAAGTTGGATAATCAAGAAATTTTCCTTCACATGAGGAGTTTGGTTTGATGGTGATAAATAGTTGGATAATCAAGAAAGTTTCTAAACCAAGCATTTTGGATTGATGTTGAAGAAAATTGGATAATCAGGATATTTTCCTAGAAAAAGAAGATTAGGTTGATGCTAATGTACTATTTTTGGTTTTTTTAATTTAAACCTTAAGGAGGGTTTTTTTAGAAATTAAGTGTTACATATGATAATTATTTATAGCGTTAGTTGAGTGGGAAGTGTAATTACTTACTCAAAGTAATATCACTAAAAGGATGTATGCGCTTCTCTCGCGCCTCACGATGATCTTGAGAGTCAAAAGGCATTTTTATGACATTAAGTTGTGTAGGTAATTACCCACACTTCAATTTGGAGTTTAAAATTGAACAAATATTTGCGAGTGTGAGTGGAACATATTGCGTGTTCTCTCCCTTTGTTTCTAAATGAAGGTTGATCAAAATATGAATATGTTTGCTTTCTTTTGTTTATCTTAGAGGGCTTGGATTGTGGGAAAAATTATTCACCCAAGGGAATGACTCAACCGATAAAACTCTAAAGCCAAGAGTATTTCCAACTAGGATATAAAAGTGGGTACTGGAAGAAAGGCCAGTATCATGCGGTCGACTCTAATGAGAAGGGAAGCAATGGTCTCTCGCCATGTTGGGTCAACTCCTATGAACGGAAAGTCTGAATTAAAACCCTTGTTGTAAAAAGGCCAAAATCCCTATCTATTTCTTGGTGCAAGAACGGTCGTTCTAAAGCCACCCCACACTTTTATAGTTTTTAGTAGAAATGGAAAGTATGCCATGGGAGTTTCATGGGTACTGATACTTGGCTGCCTTGAGAAGTGAGTGTCATGGAGGGGAGCCAGTGGGGTCAAGCATCTAACCATTCGCTAAAAATAAGCATAGCTAGACTTGTCCAAGTGGGGACTCAACACTTATAGTCTTTCATATCCATATGATTGTGCTTGTTCTTGGTTACAAAACACTTTTCTTGTTTGAAAAAATTTGAAAACAAACATTTAACATTGTCATCAAAACTTCAAACCCTTTTGGAAGAAAATATAATTGACCAAATTCATGTGTTATTGCTTTCCCTTGGTATTTTATCCTTAGAGGTTTCTAAACACTTGGATTATATCTCAATTTTCTCACTAAAGTTAACAATAGGTAACCCTTGCCTTAATTTCATCAAAGTTTTACATGATATACCTTATGAAATGAGAAGAAGTTGAGACATAGGACATCTAGTTTGAAAACCTAAACAAGAAGTGTGGATGTGGTAAAAGAAAGTCATTAACCAAGATTAACTCAAATTGAACACCACACATGTGCTTGTTTATCTTTTTATCATATTTTTAGCAAACATTGATCTTTTGGTTTGAACTACTCTTAGAGAAAAGCATGTTCTTCAATATCTTGGTCTAGTAAACAAAGTCTCTCTAAGTCTCTTAGGATCAAAATCAAAACTTTCATCCATCCCCCAAACATCAAAATCAAAATCACCTCACAAACAATTCTTGGAAATCTTGAAAAAATCCCTCATGCTAAACTTTGGGAAAATAATTTGAATCAAATAAAAATCATTTCATTTTATTATATGTGTGTAGATGAATCCTTCTCCACATATTTAGTCAAGTTATCAATCCTTGTGAACAAGTCTATCCCTTGATAACACCCAACATATTGTGGTTTATGACTTCACTATCCAAAATCCAAAATCAAATCAAATCAGAATCATCTTGTCTGGTTAGGTCTATCTAGATGAATCATTCTTTACACATTTAGTCAAATTAGCATCTTGTGGAAATATTTACTCTAGGACAACATCCAACCTCTTAGATTTTATGAGTTCACTATCCCAAATCAAATCAAACATCAATCCAAGTCCTAAAGTTTAGTATCCTCTTTAATGTTTCCTAAGAGTTCCAATAATTCACTAATCATCCATCTTTCGTATCTCATCACCATCCTTTTGATCCTTAAAATCTTAGACTTTCTTTTTTGTACCTAGAGTTTAGATCAATCCAAAGAATTAGAGGTTCACATACCACATTCTTGAAAATTGATCCTTAATTTACGACCCAAAGAAGGCCTCAACACAAGAAGAACATGGAATATAAACTTTCTCCATAGATCATAAGTAATCCAAAAAAACCAAAATATGAAAGCCTTACAATGTCGATTGATTATCAACACTCACATTTATACAATCTGTACATGGGATCATTATCTCCTACAAACATCAATGTTACAACAAATGTGATTATGCCTAGTCAAAAGTTTGGAACACCTTTTCTCATGGTAGATTTAAATCCAAGTCCAAACCTACAAATATATCAACCAAACAACCAATGCATGAACCTTCCTCAAAACAACATCATCCCACCAAATCCATACATGCCAAATGTGAATATACCAAGTACAAGTTTACCAAACATAAATCCACCCTTGGTAAACTTTGGGATAGATATGTTTGTGAATCATACAAATGTTGTTCAAAGTACAAACAATATGTTAATGACTCCATGTATTGATCCAATTCAAGGTAACACCATGCAAAATCAAAGTTACCTACATCAAGGCAATGCGAATCCCAAACACAACAATGTTCAATTTCAACCTATAATGCCAAATCTAAACGTCATCCCAAATCAAAACATTGTCCAAAATCAAATTTTCCATGATCTCATGTAGACACCACAAATGTACATTCCAAATCTGCTTAAGAAAAATACAAACCAACTATATCAAGGGTTCCAAGATCAAAATCAAGACCAAGTTTTTCTAGAAAAAATTGCTTCACTTAACAAACTAACTGAATCCTTGAAACAAGAGACATTTTTACTCCAAAATCAATGTACTCTACCATTGATTGAACCATGTCATCAAAGTAGTAAGTTGTGGCCACAACCACGTCAAAAACAATATCTCTAATGTCAAGAAGTTGGATACCAAGATCAACAACATCAAGAAAAAACCTAATCACCACGTCTCCAAAATCAATTACCACAAGGTCAAATCTCACAAGGTAACAAATGAAAATACACACCACTTGGGAGACCCATTGAATTTATCATGCAACAGTTGGCACAAGAAAATCTCATTAAACTCCCTGTTTATGAGGATTATCAAGAGCCCTTAGTTAAACCACCAGGGTATAACAAGAAGTACTTTTGTGGCTTCCACAAAACAAAGGGACACACAACATCATATTGTATTTGACTCAAAAATATCATCCAAGACCTTATTGATCAAAAGATAATCACTATTGGGGACAATGATAGCATTGACAATCTCTCCACCACAACTGTTAAAAACAAAGATCAAGATCGATGCATCGATGAAGATGTTTCTACCTCATCCAACGATCAAATTAACATACATCAAGAGTCACTTTTCAATCATGATAAAAATCCACCCAACAATGATCCAATTGAAGAAATGTCAACATCATTTGACCCTATGGTTGAAGACATTGACAATCTCTCTGCCACAGTTGTTGAAAACAATGTTCAAGATCTCTCCATTAATGAGCACATTGAAGATGTTTCTACCTCATCTGATGATCAACTCACCATACATCAAGAGCCACTTTTTAGTGATCTATTTCAAGTAGTGTTAGGATTATTTGATCCTATTGACATAATCCATGATCCATCGACCAATGAGCATGTTGAGAATGTCTCTACATTGACTTATGAGTTAGAGGACATATCTCAAGAATTTTTTCCAAAGCAAGATCAAAATATTTCACCAAGGTCTATAAATGGTCCTTTCCAAGACATATTGACCCCCTTTGACCTCATGGTTACAGATACTGAAGGAATCCTCAACTTGAAACTTGATCCAAGTCCACTCAAAGACCAAGAGGATACTGAGCCATTTTCGATGCCTAATGAAGACATCCAAGAATCCTTTATAAGCAATCAATCCTTTGAAACTGACCCACATCAAGAACTTGACCCAAAGCATGTTGAAAGCAATTCCAAAATCATTCAAGATCAATAATTTGTATCTCCAAGATACTATAATGATCTAATGGACACTCTCCTATCTATGCAAGATGTCGCAAGTGATGATCATATCCACATAGCACATACTCCTCCATCTACCCATGAGATGCTTTCTTTGGATGGACTCGTAGATGCTCTTCATTCAGAATAAGATCCCTTTACTCATGATATTATTACAAAAAAAGAGCAGGTTATTGAATCCTATAGTCAAACTGAATTATCAATAGCAAGATTAGATATATCCCAAATTCAAACTGAGGACATAATGTATAAGGATATCCAACAGTATCCACTCAATGAAACAAGTCAGATATAATAGGGTATTCTGAAGTTAGCAGAGCAACAAATTCCAATAACATCATCTATAGTGGTCATTTATCAGAGCATGCTTACTGAACAAGACATCTCAAAAAAAGCATAATCAAGGAACAAAGGTGCCACTACCACCATACTGGGGACAACTGTCTCAGGAAAACATCAACATAGGGAGCATGAAGAGTCCTTATGGTGAGACCAATGCCAGTACTACAACCAGCCACGTCATGAATCTTCATCCACCCATCACCCCATCCATGAATTGAGACCAACATAAAAAGAAAGATTTGCATTAAATCACAAAGAATGTTATCAAAGAAAAAGAAGCTAAGAAGCCTATCGAACAAATCAAATACAAATGGATACCAAAGAATACAAAGAAAGATTATCCCTATCAATCTCCATTAGTCAAAGAAACTATGGGGAAAAATAAAAAAGGGAAAAGTATCCATCAAAGATGTCCACAAAGGAAAAAGAAAGCTTCTTAAGCAACGTACAAAGTATATCAAGCAGTTGGTCCTAATTTCATGCACACTTTCGTATCCAACCATCATTGCTCATCTTCCCAAGTTTGGAGAGTCAAAGGCTCCAAACTGTCAACCAATCCATCTTTTATCCCTAAACACACTCCATCCATGCCTCCACGCATGATATCTAATTCTCAAATTGACCAGGTATTGGCAATGACCTTCCATCATAAGGATTCAGAAGGCACTCTATCATGATGTGCACACAAAGACAAAGTTAACTCCATTATCAACAAAACCGATTAGGAATCTCAAAAGTTGTATTCAAGTGCGCGTATCTTGGAAAAGAAACTTCTTCAAGCAGGCTATCAATGGCACATCATGACAAAAGCATCTACATCGACACCACAAATTGATTCAACATAAGCTTAAAATATTTCAGAAAAATCCAAAAAAATCAAGAAAATATATGAAAATCCAAAAAAAAAAGAAAAATGATTGAAAATAGTAAAGATAAAAAATCGGCCTCTAGTGAAAATTGCATGGGTGGCTCTTTGGATAGATACCATGATGAAAAACTGGAAAATATGCATCATGTGTAGAATCGAGCATCTGCATGTGCCAGTGCTGGTGGAAGCATCTTATCCCATCCATAATAATTCCAACATTCCATCCATCTTATCCATAATAAATCCACTCATCCACACACCATTTATCCAATCCATTTTCATATATCTGCATCCATAATCCAAATTATCTTGATCTTGATGAAACTTTGGTGCAAAATTTACACTTGCTTATGGTAAACATCTTGACATGGGTCATTTTCATTGATCCTATCCTATGCAACAATATCTAAGCCATGAAGCACTATCCAAATGAGAATTCCTTATTCAAACACCTTATATTGGCACAAGATAATCCATATCCATCCATCTATACACCTATCCAAGCATCTACCCATGGCATTCCATACATTGCTAGACATTGGGGGCAGATATTTACATCTTGCTTCAGGAATAAATCTTGATCTATATCCTCCAAATTATGTGGTGACCTGAACATTGGAAAATGTGAAATCAAATTGCTCAAACCACTTGTAAGCAAGAATCCAAATCACTAGCCCATGGCACATTTTGACGAGAAGATGTTCCTTATCAAACTTCATCTTTCATCAAACATCAATCTAAACAGTCAATATCAGTCATATCTATTTTGTACTTCAACATCACATCAAATCATTTAAGGTAATTTTTTTCCAAAACCAAGCTTCAAAATCTTGATCCAATCAATCCATCATCATCACAAGATATCCATCCCAATCCTTGTGTTGCTTAACACTATCCTTGCATTATTGTGTATCCTTAACAATGTTATCATGATCAATCCATCATCATCTCGGGATATCCTTACCAATCCTTTTTGTTGCTTAACACTATCCTTGCATTGTTGTGCATCCTGAACAATGTTATCATCATCAATATGATCAATCAACCTTAGCTTGGTTTTCAACAAAATCTCAAAATAGAGCATTGATATCATCACACATGTCCATATCCAAAAAATCAAAATCATCTAAAAAATCCAAAAACATTCATAAAATCTCATAAAAACACAAAAACATTTGGAAATTTTGAAAAATCAAAACATTTGCAAAATCTCAAAAATACCAAAAACAACCTCAAAACATTTTTCAAAAAGATCATAAATGTATTGAAAAAACCCAAAAAATTCATTCATCCCCATCTCACTTACACCTGAAACAAACATCACGCATAATAAACAATCATCGACTTCATCCTTTGGCAATACAAACAAAAACAAGCACAAAAATCAGTAAAAAAAAACTTCAAACGTGAAAAAAAATCAAAATTGAAGCAACAAGCCTTTAAATGCAAAATCAAACTATTGATCATTCACAAACATGTCAATCGACCTTATATAAAATTCTTATCAATCAACTTATCAAACCATCATCATCTTATAGAATGCATGTCCTAGGATATATCATTTCGACAATGGGCATCATTTTGGATATCACTTGGATTCTTATCCTATCAAAACAAATCCCTTTGGCTAGAGGTATGAAGAACATTGACTTGTTTGTGTACTTGATCTTTTCTTTTGATTTATCTTATTGCACTCATTCCAAGGACCTCTCAATGATGTCCAAACGAAGGATTTAGAGAGATAGGAATGGGGAAACAATCATGATCTCTTGTTTGTTGTGCTTGTTGGATATTCCTGTAATATAACTTGGTGAATACTTGCTTTGTTAGGTGCATCCTAGCAAGGTTTTCGTATGTCAAGTGTGAAAAAGAATACTCCTATCTATTTTTCAAGTCAAATTCCATCACGCTAGGTGCAACACCATCATAGTTTTTAATACCTTGATGCATCGTATCTATGTGTGTAATCAAACATAAGGTAAGTAGCCCTTCTTTAAATCCCAATCTTTGATAAGCGAAACATCATCCATCTATCATCATCATCTCTAATAAATTCTTCTTGGATCATTGACTTGTTGGATCCTCTTGTCTTCATCTCATTTCTTCTTTCTTCTCTCTGCACTAACATCATCATCACTAATGTATCCATCCTACATCCACCAGCTGTCAGCATGTTGCATATCATATCACATCATATAGAAAACACTGATCATCTCACATCCATTGCATAATAATATAGGTATCATCACATCATCCATGCCATCAATTTCACATGCATTGCATCATCATTTTAAGTTGTTTAGGATAATATAATTTTTTTATTCTAAGCATCTTAAAACCATCTCATTTGCATCATCATCATAACCATCCATACGTCCATTTTGAACCTCTTTGTCACAAGATCAACCCTCAAATCGAATCTTTCGCTCGATCTCTTGAGGGGGAAATGTACTAGTATACTTCTTCCCACTAGGCCATAAAAAAAAATCATTTTTTTTTAAAATTTGATTGCGGCAAGTTTATTCTTTGAACCAATGCAGCAAGTACATTGCTTCAAAGAGGGGCAATATATAGACATGCAAAATTGACATCATGCATCTAGCCTGGATTCACTAATTCCATGTCATCCTTAATCATCCCTTTATCATCATTTTCCCTCTTTAATTAAATAAATCATCTTTTGTTTAATTAAATCCTAAGTCAGCCTTCTTAAATTAAATAAATCAATTTTATTTAATTATCTTCAAATGTTCTTCATTTAATTAAATAAATCAAATTTATTTAATTAAATTACTAATGCATGAATTCCCTCTCATTTTGATTTATTTAAATCCTAAAATCTAAGTCAAAAGTCAAAATCACCTAATCTCCTATTAAATTAATCAAATCTTGATTAATTTAATCCTAATCACTTGTATTCTCTAGATTTTTCCACTTGCACATGAAAATGCATTTAAATAATTTATTAAAATCTTTATTTATTTTCAACTTGGCATATTTGAGAAATATTCTCCAAGTTTGAAATCTCCCCCAAATTGACATGTACATCCAATAAAGCATTTAAGATCTCTTACATGTCTCTTGCACAAGTCAAACTTAGCATTTAACTCAATCTTTCATCAAATTCAAATTTCAAATCTCCTCCTCTTTGGCACATAGACACAAATGTGCTCATTCCTTAACCTCTCACATGTTGACAAGTGGCATCTTGTCATTGGTGGATCTTTAGTCCCACATCCTCCATGTTTGGCATTCTTCTATCCTTCTTGGTTATAAATAAAGGCCTTCTCTATTGTATTAATCCTCCACAACTCCACAATCTCATGCATAAATGCATCATTTTCATTTGAATCTATATCATCTTCAAAGCAATTTCATCATTTAGCTTATCAAAAGGGGTTGGGAAAGGGCTATTTTCCACATCAAAATAGCACCAATCCCCCCATAAGATCAAGTGTTTGCTCTGTTTTAGAATAGGAATAGTTATCTTTGTTTGTATTTTCTCAATTATTTGATCTTTTTTTCCTTGTTCTTTAATAATGCAAATGGATTTTATGGGGAATTCTTATTCTAACCTTGCATTTTTTATCTAATAAAGTGATTGTTTGCTTGTTCATGCAAGTTTGGATTTAGGGTTCACAGGAAGTTATTCCTATAATAGGAAAACAATGGCTTTATAAACCTAATATATTGGATGTAATGTGACAAATGATCATAATGAAATTCCTCTTATTTTTGTTATTATTTGCAATGTAAATTCTTATTATTGTTATGTTGTTCTTGTTGCTCTATAGTATTATCATTATGAAACACATTCTTTTTTTCTATTTTCTCCCTTCATAAAATGTTGTATTGAAAATTCTTTTAGCTTCTTTAGAGTTTTAGCTAATGATTTTACCTTGATTATATTTGCTTCTTAATGTCATTATGATAAGATAAACTCTTGATTTAACCCTACATGAGAAAAATGAGGACATTAACATTTAGATAAATGGCCATATTCTTTGAATATTTTTCCATTAACTACTGATTTAAACATTTAAGTGTGAAACTTCATTTAAATAATCAATTATTATTTTTAAATGATCAAGGTTTAAAATTTTTAAATTTTATTTTTATTGAAAAAATATTAGCAATATTAACATCTTTGTAACCACGCATAGTAAATATTTGTGGCCCTCGTAAGATAATTTCATATATTATTTGCATAACTACAAATAGTAGAATTAACCACATGAGAAATTTTTATACCCCTGCTTAGCTACTTTTTTGAATTCTTGTAGCTCCTTCCCACCTTGGCCCTGAGCCAAGCCATGGACCTTGTGTCTTACCATGTCATCTCCTTACTGCTTGGGTTGTTGTGGCCTCCTATTGGAATTTCCCCTCTTTTTTTACATTTTCCTTTCTTGCTAGTCTACATGTTTTATCTCACCTTCACCTCCCCTACCTCCTCTTGGTTATTCCCCTCTCTGTGTCTTCTATTGATTTTACCCATCTTCCTTTCTCGCTTTGGTTGACATCCTCTTAGGAATCCCCTTGTTTACAATTCTTGGTATGGCATGCAGGAGTGGGAGTTCCATGTCTTTCTCCCTTGTTGCAGGTCATTTGTCCTCATCTATTGTAGATGAGAATGGTTAAGCTGATCATGAGGAATCACATGTGGTTGTCTTGGTTGTTGATGTTGATGATGCCCCTGTCTCTTTAGAGGAAGACTTTTGGGCTCATATTTGGGAAGATGAAGAGATTTTCTCTTCTGAGAATGGTGATCATGTTGATGGTTTTCTTAAGGATATTGGTTGGGACTGTAATGGGCTTGTTGAGAAGAATGAGCTTCTTCTTGAGATATAGCTTGAAGCCCGTGTTGAGGCCTATAAGAGTTCAACTATGATCTATGTGGAGAAACCCCTTAATAATAATAATCTATTTATAGGTCTCAAATAAGGCTTTCTTCTCCCTTCTATTGTTGAGGAAGATGTTACTACTTCACCTTTTGAAGTTCTTGTTCCTATTGTTTCACCTTTATCCTATACAATTTTTGAGCTTCCCATTTTTGGCATGACTTGTAGGGATGGGAGCTTGAGCAGTTTTCAGGTTGAGTTTTCTTCCTTTCATGTGGTCATTCCTAGATTGGAGGAGCTTCAAGCTAAGGAGGTGGGTGACACGTCTAAACAGTTGCTTGATATTGATTGTGAGGCCATAGATGGAAGTTTTACCACTGTTGCAGAGGATGAATAAGTTCATATTGATATTCCTGACTCTTTTCTTTATGTCTTTGGACTGGCTTAAGAGCTCCTTGGTCGGGAGGTTTTGTGGAAATTATCCCAATATCAATGTTGTTAGAAGATATGTCCTTTAGGTTTGGAAGAATAGAAGTTAGGTTTGGGTAATTGCTACATCTAATGGTTCCCTTCTCTTTTCTTTTCCCTATGCAAATGACTGTTCAAGGGTCCTTCTTGAAGGCCCTCCAGTTTCTAGGCTCGATTGGTCTCTACCTTCAAAAGTGGTTCCCTATTTCAACCCAATGATAAACACTTTTAAGTTTCCTATTAGGCTTTGTTTCCCAAGGCTATCTTTGGAGTTGTGGACTGGAAATATTTTTATGAGCATTGCTAACTCTTTTGGGCAATTTTGTACTACTGATAAGATTACTAAATCCATGAAGTGATTTTTGTTTGCTAAATTTTGTGTTTTAGTGGAGAATAACATTATTGTCCCTTCTAATATTACTGTGTATTCAAATTTTGGTAAGTGGGTGCAAAAAATTAAATATGAATTCTTTGGCTATTTGTCATTCTTGTGGTAGAGTGGGTCATATCTCCTTTACCTTCTCGTGGAAAAAGAAACAACACTTTGTTTGGAAGAAGAAGGAAAAGATGTCAACTATTATTGAAGACTATAAACTCCCTTTCATGAGCCTCAGATGGAAGATTTACCATTGGACTCCATTGTTGATACTCTAGGATTGGTTGGTTTACTTAATGGTCTTGTATCTTTTCCTTGTAGAAATAAGGGAAAAGATTTGTGTAGAGGAATCCTTGTATTACAATACAACATAAATCTTTAGAACATGTTTTTAAGCCACATTGACTTAGTGTTGGTTGGATGGTGTTTCTTGCTTTGTAATGCTCAATTGGTAGGCTTGTCGTACTTCTGCTTGGTTGTTGTTTGTTGGTTGGCTGTGATTTTCTGTCTTGTCCAGTCTTGTTGTTGTTCCTTGTTTGTTCCTTGTTGCTTTGTTATGCTTACTGCTTTATCTGTCTCTTTGTAAAAGGGATCAAGGCCCTTTCAAAACACTACTCTTTTAATAAAAAAACATGTTTGTAACCATTTTCCAACTCTTCCCATAATTTCATTGGGTTATTTGTATTAAGCAAAATTTTATTGAAATATAGATTCAAAGCTTCACCAATAATACCTTTTGCTTCCTTTAATTTACACTTCTTTGATTCCATTTGTTTATAATTTTTTAATCTTCAACAAATTTCCTTTCATTTCTAGAGAATTGTTAACTACAATCTTTAATCTCTGAAATTGCATATATAAAAAATAACAAATATTAATTAGTAAAGTACATTAGATTAAATTAAATACAGTCAACATTTAAATGAATTGACATAAATCTTGTAAATCAATTTCAATTCTTATCTAGTTGAAAAAATAGTCCAACAACATATTAACCATTCAATACCAAGAACCTAACTCTGATAATATGTTAAAAAAAGACTCAAACAAGATAACAAGATAGAATAATAAAACAACCAACAATAAAATAGAAAAAAAATTTGTGTATATGACAAAAATCAAACAAAATAATAATAAAGAATCTGAATGCATTCCCAATTGGTTTGATTTTTGTCATATAACTTATATATAGCAGAAAAATTGTTAGGCATTCCCCCAGCAAAGAGTACCTAGTTGCTATCCTGAGAATTATTTATATTTTTGTTAAATAGAACGGTTCTTAAAATACTAGAGAGCACTAATGCGGTTCGAACATGTACAGAAACCTTTGTCGTTTTACATGTTCCGTAGTGATAACACACAGCGACCTTGAACATGCAAGCGAATTATAAAACAAGAAGCAGCTCAGAAAATAGACGGTAAAACTAGTTTTCAACAGTGTATCAAAATTCTAAAAGATGAACGTGCCATGTACGTGTTATCGAAAACTAAAACTAAAAAAAATAATGTTTTGCTGCAGACTGTTGTGAGGACCTTATACATTTCAAGGCTGTCAATACCTATAAATTATATTTGACAGGTTGTAAATTCATGCCAGTAAACTAAGAATTTAGCAGATTTCAACCTTTGAATATGAAACTGTTGACCATCTCTGTGTTTCGTGTCAGAGAATCTAACCTATTCAAGAATAAAATAGTAACGATATCATTCTAACAAATTAGATATAAAAAAGCCTAAAGTACGACCCATTCAAAGTTTCCATTAAAGTACTTCCTACAGGGAGAGAATCTGGATTATTTTATTTCTAGAAAATGAAACTTTCTTGAAAAATCTGAACCAAAGAAGTCTATATATACAGTGTTGGGGTATACAGAAATGCAACGACCACTGTTCTGTGACGTCCTTAAGCTTTTTGTGTCTCCCAAGTGCTGCCCACTTAGCATTTCTAATATACCCGGCTTCAGTAGCTTCTGTTCAGTACAAAATGAAAACGGGTATTGCTTTCATTCTTTCTGTGTCTTGGTTTGCTTGGGCTATTTTTCTTTGTGAATCTCGGCCAATGAAGCTACCCAATACTGTTGTCATGACCTCTGGAGTTGCTCCTGCCCCCATCTTCAGTGCGGTCTCAGTTGTTAATCAGAAAGAGAGAGCAGGCTATTTGGCAGCAGATGAAAGCTTTGATGGTGTAAAATCTGAGAGGAAATATGGTTTTTATATGACAAGTGAAGATGATGTAAGTGGAGGAACACCCATCACAAACCATCCACAAGGACATAGCCCAGGCGTTGGACATTGAATGTTTATATTCAGACTATTAGCTGTTATGTATATTTGTTTTCTGTTGATTAATTAGAAGATGTTTTTTTCCATTATCTTACTTTGTAAACCATATATCATGAACGGATGCCAGTTTCAACATGATATATAGATATCCAGATTCATAGCATGTAGTGTTCTATGTATTTAAACTTCATTGTTAGAGCCTAAAGTGTGAATGGCAATGTAATGTAAATCAAATTTATTTCCTTCATTTATATGGTACTTATATTGTAAGGTTGAAGTATTGGATTTTTTTATTCCCATAGAAATGTAGTTAAAAAATACCATCATCACGAGAAAAAAGTGAAGTAAAACGAACTTACAATACTTTTGAAAGAATTTAAACACATAGATAAGCCCACTCGTTTTCGTTATAAGCACAGTAACGCATTATTTTTTTTGCTAGCCAGGGAAATGAGAAAGGGATGCTCCTCTTATCTTCACTTTGTTATTATGTTTTGAGCAAGACTACCAAAAACATTAAAATTTAATAACATCTGCCGTTGAGGGAAATGGACTTGTGATATCCTCGAAATGGGATTAATTACGCAGAATAGTATACACACATTCTACGGGTTTTTTAGTACATGGATATCATTGAAAATGTTGTCGTATCAGATTGCATGTATTGGTTTTTTTTCCCTACCTGTCAACTCTAAATCCTTAGGAATAATATATAATGAAAATAAGTTTAAACAAACAAAATATTGAAATGACAGACGAAAATAGAGTAGTTAAAGGATGGTTTATATAATGCCAAGATTAAATCAAATCAATATGTTGAAATGATACACATACCTGGTGTTCTTAGTTTTCAAATGTGGTTAGGGATGGTTTATATAATTCAAAGATGAAATCAATATTTATTAGATAGGTTTAAGGGTTCAGTAAAATTGGTAAGGATGATGGTATGCTTTTAAAAAGTCATTTAGAGAGGTTAAAATTTTTGGAGGATCATTTTGACCATTTTCAATCCTTAGGTGACTTTGACAGATAAAATTCTCCTTGATGATTTTGATTTAGATCAATGATTATCTGTATTGCTATAATCTGCTATATAAGGAAAGAGCCGCAGAATATTTCCAAAAAACATCAAAATTATATATAATAATAATAAATCTCATAATATAAAATGAGAACATATCATATAATCCTTATTCACTAAAATTATTTTTAACTGAACGAGCTAAGAACAAGACAGCTAAAGAGCTAGAGTTCTTCAACCGTGTTGCTCTAATGGATACTGCACCACTTAAAAAATGAAGATTCAAATACCATTTCCTGGTTCCCTAGATAAACTCAGTTTATGTTTTACATCCAAGGTTTTGTGAGATCCACTCACGTCTTTGGAGTAGTGAGAGATGATGCCACAGAGTTGTGGATTCTGCTAGGTGAGAAGTTAAATCATCATTTTTCCAGTCCAAATTTGAAATGGGTGGATTAAAATTTGTTTTACAATTAGACTTCGTACCAGAAGTAATTTTTCTGTACGATGAGGATTTTAACAGGAAGAACCTTCATGCCCTCGTATTTAATTAAATCGAGTTCCGTCGCTAAGAAATAGCCATGAAATCTCTAGAATGATTCAATTTGTCAAACAAGCTGTGATGGACCACCTCATGTCTCGATGGGCCCCAGTGGAACGCTAAGATCAACCGTAAAAAGACGGGTTTGGCTAATATCGTGTCACTCTCACATTTCTAGTGAGCCGAAATTTCTTATTTCTTTTTAATTTTAAGAAACATAAAATTTTGGAGGGTTTTATATCAAAATTTGCAAAATCATTTTATCTATTCTCACAATGATGGCTTCATTTTTTTTATGGTGGTGAAGTCTTCCATTCAATAGATTTTGAACTTTAGTGGACTCACTCGTAACTATTGAACCGGTGCTGCCACAATAATGGGTTACACTTTTGGGACATCCTGATTTTTGCCTTAAATCACATATTTTTAGAAAATACAATGATTTATGACTTTAAAGGTTCCATTTAAATTATTTTAACTAAAGAGGGATTGATCAAACCCCATGCAAGTAGAACCTTGTTAGATTTTAAACCATACCTATAATCGAAGTCTCTACAACAACAAAAATGCCGATAAAACCCACTTTGATTTACCTTTGAATGACCAAATGAATTCATTTAAAAATTTATGGTTTGTAAGCCTGTAGCCCTTATTATAAGCTCCCTAAAAAGTATAATTTTAAATATTTTTAATTTGATTATTATATTTATTTTTTATTTCTTGTGAATGTAGGATTTTCAATGAAAATCAAGTTCTTTATTTCACACATACGAAAAAATAGAAAAATAGAGAAAAAAATTTCTAAAAAATACATGTGCCCTAGGTATTGATGTCCTTATTCCAACAAAAAAAATAATAAGTTAATTCAAATTAATACAAAACAAGTTATGTGGGCCAAAGTACACCTCTGTCTAAATTATAATTACACTGACTTGGAAAATTAATTTAAAAAAAATATGTAACAAAAAATTATGAAAAAATATCCATCCCCTAGATATTGGTGTGAAAAAATTGAATTTTAAAAATCAGAGTTGTATCCTATCTATAAAAAAATTTATGTGTGCCAAAGTGAACATCACTTTTTAAAAATGTTGATTAGTAGAAAAAATAAGTTATTAAAAATTACATAAAATGATTCACAATTTATTTTTTAATTTTTTTAAAAAAATATAATTAGAATCTACACAAAATATCTAACAAATAACTAGTTTGATTCATCTTCAAACCTTAATGGTTTAGCTGCTATAGGTGTAAGAAAGTGAATGTCTTGTGAAAAATCCTGATTTTAATGTCAAGTTTGGCCAAAAATTGTAACCCATTATTGTGGATCACCCAACTTCAATTTATAAGAAGATTTAATCTAATTATATCTATAGGTTTTAATAAGTTGTCAAATCTTTAAATAACACCCAATAGTTAACAATAACAACAGTTATATATTTCGCTCTTATCAAAAAGTCGTAAATAATTGTTCTATTTTTATTAACTAAAATTTACTATTATTGTGATTATATTTAAGAATATTCATCTAAACCTCTCATTGATCAATTTTTAAAATGGTAAATGTCTAATGGATAAGATAGTGTCACATTTTAAGGGGGTTAAAATTTCTTATCAGTGGTAAATAGTTGTCTTACTTTTAATAAGGAAATTTCTTTTGACCAATGAATTGGTTGAAACTTAAAAGTAGTCATTTGAAGCTCATCTTGGCTAATTTGTAAAGCATTAAATGGCTAATGGATAAGATAGTGTCACATTTCAAGTTCTCATCTTTGTTATTTATTTTAGCTATGTGTCTTGGGACTTTTTCCTTGGCTTGAGCCAAATGAGGCCACAAAAGGGGGACCTTATCCCCAACATGAATTCTCAACAAATCTTTAGAATTTGAAAGCTTCCAAGTTCATTGACCTAACAAATATTTGAATATAAAATGGTGAATGTATCAAGCTTGCAATCTCAATAGCCTAATAGGAGCTTAATTCTTGTGAGCTCAACAACCCAACAAGACTTTGAATCTTACTGGCAAGGATAGAAATACCATGATTTAATAATCACACTATTCTATGAATGTTAAATTCTATATCTAGTCTTAGTAATATCATTCTAAGTATATTTAATCTACTTTGTTCATAGATATTAATATGATATTAATATTTTAATATCATACTATTTAATTGTTAGCAATAAAGAAAGGAATAATAAATTAAATAAATAATATAAATAGAAAGTATTTATGCGAGAGCAATTGGTTGAAGGAAAATATTACCATTAGGATGAGAACCATGAGAAAGCACACCAACATCCAAGAGGTGACACAAGATTTTGTAAGGGGAAGAAAACTAATATTATGGAGATAACATAAATCTGAATATTACAAGAAGAGAAATAGAGAGAGAGAGCTCAATCATAGAATGCTTCATGTGTAGAGTGAGAGAAGTAGAACAAATAAATATAAGTGAGAAAATAGTTGCATAAGTAATTCCCATGTCTATCCATGCCACCTTTCATCCTATGTGGGTGCAAGGTGTCAAAATCCTCATAAGGAGGAGCCTACAGCTAATCCTTAATATTCCTCCAAACAAGAATTATTAAAATGAGTCATTATCACACATGTGTCAGAATACTGAAATAAGAAAAAAGAATTGTAGGATTCCTTTGGAATACTCCTACAATTATTTAATTAATATAAATTTATACATAATCTTCACCTAAATAAAGATTAATTTCTAACAAATAATTTTACACATCATTTCTATAAAAGAATTATAAATAATTATGATATTTTTATGGCTAAAATTTACCTTTAACTATTAAACTAGATGATATTTAACATTTTAAATATTCAATTTCTCATAAACTTGAATAAGAATGAGTGAACACAATAATCAAAATGATTATAAATTTTAATCTTTAAATCAAAAGAATTAATAATATTTAATTAAACCTAACTTATTGATTTATTTAAAATAGCTTTATAAAAGATCATAAAGAATTATAAAGTTTTATAAAGTTTTCCATAAAATTTTAATAACTTACAAGTAGAAATAAAGACAATAAAAAACTAATTTTTTGAAAAAATAATAATTAAGTTTTAAATATTATTAAATTCTAAATATATATATATATATATATTCATGTATAAGTAAAAATACTAATAATTTAAATTAAAAATCTAAAAAACAACTTGAAATATTCTTCAAAAATATGAACCTATAAATAATAAGAAAGTCTAAAACAAAGTTTGACAATTACTATTTCAAATAAAAATAATTATTTTATTTTATACTTCTTCAAAATATAAATGGAGAATATTAAAATTATTAATTGAAAATAAGTAGGAGAAAACACTATATATGAATGCATATTATATATTTTTTAAGAAAAAAACTAATAGTTTTATAGAATGGTGGTACATAGTTTTAAAATATTTTATGAAGAAAATAGAATGTTAAATCAATTTAAGGGGTGGAAGTAAACATAGTCAAAATGAAAGAAATTTATAACATGATAACAATAATTGATTGAAAGATGGAGAAATAATAGGTTTGATTAAGGAAAATTCAAGAAGGTCCTGTACTTGATACAAAACAATCATAAAGGAATAGAGAAAAAAAACTCACCAAAGGTGAGACAAGGAAAAAGAAACTAGGAGAACAACAAGACCAACAAATATTTTGATCGGAGCCAAGAATGAAGAAAGAGATTTGGAAGGACCCAAAACCAGAAATAGCCAATTAAAGAGGTTTTAATTCAAACATCAACAAAGGCCCCAAAATAGGAGTTGGGAGGGATTTTCGACACCAATCAATATCAAGTAAGCTTCCAATCGCATCAACAAAATTTCTCTTCAACTTGCAAGAAGCACCATCCAACCTGAAGATCTTAGTAGAGAACTTCTCTTTACCAATAATCATGGGATGCAACTTAGTAGGAGTAGCAAGCCCAACATCTAGCTTTCTTTCTATCCCTAACATAGAACCTCTGCCATGAACGCCATGGGAGGCCAAAGTCACAACAAAATGAACAAGAGTTTCACCATTTTGGGTAGTCAATGTAGTATGCAAATCTTTATCATGATGAGACTGGCCTTGTACAATAGGTTGATGCTACCAAGTAGTTTTATAATGAAGTTCTTGCTCCTAAGGCCCAATTTTGGAGCAAAGATTTAAAACTTTGTGTAGCACAAAACTAGACTCAACCAAGACGTGCATAATATTTCAAAGAGAAAGTTGAATCTATTTTTAGTGACCTTATCTAAGGTAATAAAATGACCAACAACATTAGCAATATCTTGAAGAATATCTTCATCCCAAAATTCTAAAGGAAGCTCAGGGAGATGCACCCAAATAGGTTGCAAGTTAAGCTTTGTAATGTCAAATCCAACAAACTAGCTTTGAAGGTGAATAAATGCCTCACCAAAAGACTAGGGACCACTGTGAAAAATGCAAGTGTGGTACTCAAAGGAACAAAAGGAAAAAAGATAAAAATCATTCATTTGGAGAAGAGATAATTTGATCTAATATTGAATGGGCTATATTGATGACTAAAAATATATGAAAGAATGGTGTGGAGAAAATTACTACCAGTGTTGATGACTAAAAAGTTATGGAGGAGGTGTTTGACCAACTTTTTTCCTTGTGGGTGGTAGTGGAGATGGAGTGGATGGTGGCAATATTTTTTCATGTGGTGAGTGGAATATTTCTAACGAGTAAAGCCCTACTTTTATGCTAGAATTTAATTTATGGTTTTTTATTAGCTTTGTACTAATATGAAAATTGACAAGTGTTTCCATTTTTTCAATCATGGTTTTTATATTTTGTGATTTTTCTCCCCTTTTCAACTACATATCTACTCATTTTGTACTTATCATTGTTTTTAATTTTAGGGTGTGATCCCATTCTACCAATTTTATTATAATACAATATTTTCATAAAAAAAATCTAAAATCTAGTTTTTGCATGACATAATGTAATAAGTCAACCCAATTAGAGAAATTATAAGAGAAAAAGGTTCAAAAATAAATTTGTGTTGTGATTTCCTTGTAGTGAAAGAAGTTTTGAAAACATATTTATTAATAGACATAATGATATAATAAGGGATGGATTTCACTTTTAAAACATATTAAATAAATGAGAAAACCATAAATAAATTACTTCAAAAAGAATAAAATTTGCTTGTCCCTTTTGTTCATCTCATTTTTGTTCACCCTTGTCTTTACTTTCTTCTTATCTTTTCCTTCTCTTTCATTGTTAAGTTTTCTTGCTTATTTCTATCAACTACTATTTCTTTTATTTGTCACTTATCCAAAAATAAAATAAAAATCTAATTCATTTTAAAAAATGTCAATTTGTAATGGCATAAACCATTTGATAGGTTTGAATCATCTAAGTGTAAATTAAACTATGCTTTTCCTAAGAAGTATTGAACATAAAATGTTTAATAGAGGACCCGCCACTCTAAAGTATTAGATGTTCCATTAAATATAAAACTCTAAAAAATTAAATTGACTCTTTTAGTCGAGCACTAAGAATTTTCGATTAAAAAGAAGGAAATAATCCTACATTTATATATATAGTTTTCTCTTTGATTCTCTAGACAAATAAATTTAGTATTATGTTTACATTTCCAAGACATCTTTTATAGTAAATGAAACTATTTTTTTAAATATAACTCTCCAGACATTTTATTTCACATTTCTTTAGGTAAGGAAAAGACTTAATGCAGTATCCATTAAAACACAGAAAGTACCCATTAAAACACCAAAGTACAAGAATTCTAGGTATTTAGCACTTTGCTTGCAAAAACTTAGTTACTTTGTCTTTCAACCATACGGATTAACGATTGACAGGTAGGAAAGAATGGCGAAAACATACATTTTCCATATACACATTTTTTCAATGATGAAGCTATTCAAAATCCATTATAATGTGCGTCTAGCATCCTGCATAATTAAGCATATTTATGATATTATATAATGCTATTTCTTTCAACTCTTAATACCATATATCAGCACATAAACTAAACTTTTAATGTACTGGTTATGAAGTTACGACTTGTCAAGTATAATCTATAGGTGTCGACAGCTTAGATATGATTTGGCGCCTCAAAGCTGTTCTACAGCATCACAGTATCTTTTCAGTTTATGTTTTCGGTAACACGTGAATTCCACATTCATCTTCTGTAGTTTTAATATGCTTTTGAAAAGCTGATTATAAAAAAATTCAACGAACATTGGTATATACCTTCCCAGCTATTTGTTGTTTAATAATTCCCTTGAACGCTCAGACATTGGTATATCACTAATATTTTATAATGTTTCAGTACTGGTTTTCTTTCGTTAATATTAATATTCCCAATAATTCTAATAATGCTCTATACTATGCTTATAATGTTGTACCTCATAAAAAGATATATAAATCTCAAAAGGGCAACTAGGTACTGGTTGCCGGAGGAAATTGTAACGATTCCTTTTTTCCTGTGAGTATTATTGCAGCCTTCTTTTCAAGAGGTTTTATATAACATGTCCTTAAGATTTTATTATACAGTCTCAGAACTTAAGAGCCTGCAATGATGCTGAAGAATAAGATACTTCAACTAATTTTTTTTATGAATTACCGGAGCAACGTAAATAAATAAGATTCTTGGCTGATTTAGTAAATATTTACTTATGTTTACTTATTTTGGTACATTGTCAAAAACCTGGTAACGAAATGATAGAATGGAAAACTTATTGGCATTTAGACATTCAACATCTTACAAAGATTGAATAATATATAGTGCCGACCAGTGGGAACATCGAGTTGAGATCCCATTTTCCAGACTTAATTTATTATATTTTTGTATTCAATTGCACAGTTCCTCGAGAAGAGAGAAGCATCTCGTTGATGCTATTTTGCTATTAAAGTGGTTTCTAATGATTATAGCTATTCAATGACTCTGACCAGTCTCAAATTCCACAGTTGGAATCCATAGATTCATGGAATATACACTTTAAGTAGAGAGTTGTAATATGTTTTAGATGTCTTGGGAGCGATGAAGTGAATAAGGGCCTCACGAAAATAAAGAGTGCTGCTAACTGCAAATAATTTGTTATTCTGTATGTGTTAAATATAACCGACAACGCATGCATCTCACACTACTTTCGGAAAAGTGAATTTAGTATCTACTATCACTCGAATTTAGTGTTATATAATCCCTTGCATTTTGGAACTACCTGCTTGCCATCACGAGTTACCACTTTTGAAAAGTAAGATTCCATTTATTTGATAAAAAATAATTTTAAACATTTTCTAACGCAAGCCTAACAATTGCATTACTACTTATACTTTGAATACTAACAACATATTAACCATTCCATACAAAGAGCCTAACTCTCATGATATGCAAAAGGGACCTAAGACAAGGTAATAAAATAGAATAGTCAAATAATCAACAATACAAATTTGGGGAATTAAGCATGATCTGACTTAAATAAATTGGGCTAATATATTAATTAGAAAAATGACTGTATGTTTGTTCAAGCTGAACTTTGACTGTTGTTCAAAGGGTAATCCAAGGGTTGTAGCGGTGAGGGGTTTGCTTTGAGACCATAA